>CAUYQG010010942.1:0-30535 GCA_963574415.1 Tarsius wallacei
CTTTTGGAGAAATGCACACTTTAGGTATAATTAACTTTACCGATTTTGTCTTTTCAGAAACAGACTTCCAGGTATCTGAGGTATCTCATAGTGGCAATCAAGCTTGCCTAGAGTAAAGGGAATTTACAAGGCCTAAGACATGGTGCATTGGGCAAGGATTGTAAAAGTCATGAAACTTGTAATTACAAAAGCTATGACCGCTCAGAGGGGGAGCAGGTGGGGATTCGATCTTCCAGTAAATTGGGCACTATCTACAGGAAAGCCAAGGATCCCCCAAAGCTACCTATTGGGAATGCCTAGGAGATAAGAGGAAGTGCACCCTCCACTAGCTCTAAGGAATGTCGTTTGGGAAGGTGCAGGAGAATTAGAATCCTTGTCACGCCCTCCTCTAGGGTCTATGATAATGTGGGTGAACATTAATGGGTCTCTGTGTCACAGGTTCTCCGAGACATCCACAGGTGGTGGATAAGGAAGTCACAGCAGTCACGACAGTCACGTGCAACATCTCTGAGAGAAGAATTTAAGCCAGGACTCTGAGGGGCTATGAGGCCACACTCACCTAGAGTGTAGGCCCACTCCCAGTCTGTGGGGGGTGAACTTTTCTTAAATAAATCTTTTCTTCTCTCACCTCTGTGTGTTGCAATTCTTGGCATCTACTCGGATCTCTGGGTTGCCGGCATGCACCTCCGGCTTGCCAGCCCCGGCAGTGCTGCGTGCCTCCCTGCACCTCTCCACCCTCACCCTGTCCGTCCGTACCCTAACAAAAAGAAAAAAACAAACACCCCTATTAAAAAGTGGACAAAATATATGGATAGACACTTCTCAAAAGAAAGCATATTAGCAGCCAACAGATACATGAAAAAATGCTCAGCCTCACTAGTCATCAAAAAAATGCAAATTAAAACCGTACTGAGATACCATCTAACTCCAATCAATAACTCAAAAAACCACAGATCCTGGAGATGATGCAGGGTAAAGAGAACATTTCCACACCGTTGGTGGGAGTGCAAACTAGTACAATCTTTGTGGAAAACAGTTTGGCAATTCCTAAAAGATCTAAAAATTTACCTTCCATATGACCCCACAATCCCCCTTCTGGGAATATACCAGAAGAATTCAAATCACTCTATAAAAAACCTGCACATGCATGTTTATTGCAGCATTATTTGCAATAGCAAAAGCATGGAATCAACTGAGCTGCCCATTGAAAGAGGACTGGATAAAAATATGTGGTACATATACATGATGGAATATTACACAGCCATAATAAATAAGGACAAAATTATGAACTTCGCAGCAACTTGGATGGACTTAAAAGCTATAATACTCAGTGATCTATCACAGAAACAAAGAATTGAGTACCACATGTTCTTACTCATAAGCGGACCTTGAATGATTATCATAATGCTATAAGAAAGGGATTGGCAGTAGTTGGAAACTGCTGACTGGTGTGAGCAGGAAACTGCTGACTGGTGGTGGCGGGCATACCTCACCAATAAGGGTACCTGCATAATGACCATTTGTTTACCTAACCCTGAATTGTACTCCACATCTTTAAAATAAAAAAATAAGAAAAAAAGCCTCAATAACCTCAATATGAAAGATATAATACATCATAAATGTGGTTATTTTTAAATAAAAAGGATAGATTGGTTGGAAAAAAAAATGTGGATTTACTGATTTCCATAGTGGATTTCTAAAAAGTATTAGGGTAAAATTAGTCAGGGGACTGTTGATATTTTCTTACATTGGTGAGGGTTTGGTGTTGTTTTTAAGTTTTCACTTACAGTTTTCAGTTGTTTTAATTTAATCAATCTAGTGATTATAAATTGCTTGTTTAAAATTCACCAGTGAAAGAAATGTTAACTTTCATCAGTAATATTTTGACTTATGGTTTTCAGTAATTAGCCTTAAGATATGTATACTCTGCAGTTCAAATACATTATTTCTATTGCTGAAGTAGATATATAAATAATTACTGTACTCTAATACCAAACTATCTCTAACTTCTTTTCTCCTGAAAAGTAGAAACTGTGAAATAGATGTTCCCAATTAAATAGGCCACAGTCTGAAAGGAAAAAAAAAATTGAAAGCTGTACTATTAGACTGAGAACAAATGTATCGAAGAAGGTGGAAGGATAAATGTTACAGTATTATTTTAGTGTTAGCTGCAAATTCTCCCTTAGATTTTTCTTCCTAATATTATCAGTTATTTTCATATCAGTAATTGAACTTTCTGATTTTCTTTTTTATGCTTTTTAAATAACTTGTGATTTTACTTTTGTGTCAGCAGAATTTGCTGTTGCTCCATTTCCTGTTGTGAATTGTGAATTGCTTTGTGAATATAGTGTTTATGCTATTTTAAGCTGTCGATATAATTGTTCAAAGGGAAATTATTATGTCTTCCCAGGTGCTTTATGCAGCTTGTGATTTTCCAAGTTCTGACAATTCAGTAAAGCTGAATATACTTTATCGGTTTATTATGATGGCAGTTCAAACACCAATATCTAGAAGTCATTAACAAAGAATCACACACACACAAAATAATCAGTTTTGTAAAAATCTTCACTTAAAATATAATTAGCAAAGCATTTTGAAATAGACTCATTTTAAAATTATTCCTCTGCATATATTAAAATAGTTTCAAGTAAATTATTTTAATTACCTTTATTAAAGAAATGGAATGCTAACTAAGCCAGGACATCTAAATTTACATTCACTACTGTCTTCTGATATTTCTACCAACCTCTCTTTTTCTAAAACGTGCCCTTATATTGGAATATTGAGTTTTATTTCATAGGAGTGATCATATTCCTCAAATGGGTAAGGACAATGTCTTAATCTGTTCCAGAAACAGATTGTACCCCTTTATGGACAATGGCCAAATAAAGCACATCTGTTAAAAAAGAACTTAGTGAAAATAAATTAATGAGAAACAACCTTAGGCCACTGCTAATGCAAATACTAAGAAGAAAGCCATATTACCAGATACTTATTATTTCCTGAATCCAGAATTCATATTGGGAAATATTTTGTCAAGGTTATATTTCCTTGAAACATAATAATGAGTGCAATCATGTTTGCTTTCCTTGAAACTTCCACACAGTTGATAGAACCTTTATTAAGAAGACTTCTAGATTGAGTTACACTATCAAGTGTCATTTTTCAGTTACTTTCACAAACCTCAAATCTATTATTAATATTCTAACTAAGATTTCTGTTTAAAGCTGAAGCAACACGTCCGTTTGGCTAGTTATAGCTTATTTGCCTGCTCTAGAACTTTATGAATCAAAAGAAGAAAAGTCACCATGAGGCATTTCTACCCTTTCTTTCAAATTAGAGGCATTTAGAATAGATGGTTAGTGAGGTCATTGCTGTCATCTCCAATTAACGTGGTCTGGGAAAAGGGCTCCACCCTTCCAATCATGGTGCATTAACATTTTTCACACAGAACAGTAAACATCACTTAGCATGTTTTCTAGATGACAATATACAGTTAGATAGTACATGCTTCTTAGGCAGCATGCTGAAATATTTTATCAAGGATTGCATGAACTCTTTGTAGAATTAGATGCCAGAAGGCCCCTCACTATGCAATTTCACTGATGTCCTAACTCTTCAGACATCATTCAGATGTTGGCCAGCCAGCCCTGTGTAGTGGCTGGCTGGCCACGTTCTCCCAAGTACACACACAAACACATATTCTCCATGGGCCATGGAGACTCTTTCCTTGTATCTACAGTGCACAAACTGGTATGTACACACATTGTCTCATGTGAACTGTTGCAAATTATGCTGTCAAAATTCTCCCCATTTGTTGTAAACACTTCTTTTTCTGGCATTCAATTTCAAAAAAGCAGAAATAATAATTAGATAGACATTTGTGGTGAAAAAATTACAGGTTTTTAAAGTGTGTTTAATACAAAATGCTATTAGTTTAAAATAGTAAGCAGAGAAATAAAATTGAAACCTTTAATCTCCAAAATAGTGATATGATGAAGTATCTTGCCATCACATTGTTCTAGAGAGCTTTCTGCAACTGACTGTCTTCACCTAAGATGAGGTGCAGGAAAAAAAAGAACCAAGGAAAGACTTGGGGGCTTATTGCAGCCTCAGGGGCAAACTGTCTTCTGGGGCAATTCCTCTGGCCACCCATCACCTCATGTCTGCAGTTGGAAAGACTAGCTTTTGCTCCAAGAACATGTCTTTGAGCCAAAGTCATAAGAAAAAGAAAATCATCCCAGGCTTACACACAAACTCATCTTTAATGAAATAAAACCAGTCGTGGATAACCCGTTAACTATTATTTTTGGCGATTATAAAAAAAATTTTCCCTATGAACACGAGATTATCTGTGCCTAAATTTTATGGAATTATCTGCCTTCTCACACCATACGCTGCTTGCTTTTGGGTGATTTCCATCAGTCATCAGTCGAATAATGCAAAGTCATTTTGAAATCACAGCCAATCTGCTGCATGTCAAGATTCGAAACACCATAGAAACGATATTTTATGGTAGTTATATTTTCTCCCTTTTACATATTCTTACATCTATCTGGAAGATACTTATTTAACTAAAATTTTGCTCTCTTTCGCTCCTTCTCTCTCTAATCTGACAGCTTCCTTGCTTAAGGCTTTTAAATTAATTTATATATATAAACAGAGGATTTAGCTGTAGGTGCAAATATGACTTTGCATTTTGTCAAGGCCAACAGTAATAATAAAATTTACTATTATATGAATGTATAAAACTAGTGATAATCTATAATAATGATGATATTGTTCTAAAAGAATATGCTTTTTTTTTTGAGTTGGAGTCTCACTTCATCTCCCAGGCTGGAGTGCAGTGGCACACTCACGGCCACCCCGGTGTCAATCTGCTGGGCTCCAGTGATTCTTCCACCTCAGCCTTCTGAGTAGCTGGAACTACAGGTTCATGCTACCACACCCAGCTAACTTTAAAAAATTTATTGTGGAGACAAGTTCTTGCCAAGTTGCCCGGGCTGATCTCAATCAAACCCTTGGACTCAGGCAATCCACTCGTCTCAGCCTTCCAAAGTGCTAGGATTACAGGCTGAGCCACCAAACCTGGCCAAGAATATACTTTTTTTCATAACTTATTTTTAAAAATTTCAAATTTACAGAGAATTCAGACTACTATAGGGAAAACCTGTATGCCTTTTACATAGATTTACCAACTGTAACATTTTGCAACATTCACTTTCGTTTTCTCTCCCTATACTTGTCAATGATTTGAAATAATACTGATCTGTAACTTATCACAGAAAATGTCTGCAACTTGAAAAAATCTTTTTAAGTACTTTGCTATAATATAATAAGTGAGTCCTGTGTTAAAGATATTTTAGCCCGTCGGACTCGGTGGCTCAGGCTGTAATCCAGCGCTTTGGGAGACTGAGGTGAGAGGATTACCTGAGCCCGTGGGTTCGAGACCCGCTCAGGCAACATGGAGAGACCTCATCTCTACAATAAATAAAAAATTAGCCAGGCAAGGTAGCGTGCACCTGTAGTTCCAGCTACTTGGAAGGCTGAGGCGGAGGGATCGCCGGAGCTCAGCGGGTTGAGGCTGCGGTGGCCAGAAGTGGCCACTGTACTCCAGTCTGGGCGACAGAGTGAGACTCCAACCAAAAAAAAAAAAGAAAGATATGTTAGCCATCATAACTTCCCACTACAGTACAAAATGCTGTAAATATTCTACTATGTCTTAAGGGTCATATTTTAAAGTTTAACAATGTGTGTGTGTGTGTGTGTGTGTGTGTGTGTGTGTGTGTGTGTGTGTGTGAGTGGTACTGTTGTCCTGTAGAACTTTCTGCATTCCTGTTTACAGGTCTTTACTGCAATAATTTGCCTATGAATAATTTAATAAATAAATATTAAGTCTTATTAGCTCCATAACCTTACCATGATATCCTGGGGTTTTTGTTGTTGTTGTTGTTTGTTTGTTTGTTTGTTTTAACTCAGGCAAAAGAAACTGCTTCATTAGTGGTTACACTTATGTTTTTTTCACAAAATACCATTTTTATGAAAGTTATCACTTACTTATATGTTTTTTGGTACTTCTTCTCTTTAGCAGTCCACAACAAATGGTTGGTTTTGCATTTCATAATTTCTTCATAGGCTATAGAATATCACAGCTACGATATGCTAGAAACACTTTTCCTACCTATCACCATACATAAAAATCAACTCTAAATGAATCAAAGACTTAGCTGTAAAACCTCAAACTATAAGAATCTTAGAAAATGCAGGTGACACCCTGATGGAAATTGTAACTGTGAACCAATTCCTGATTAAAGCTCCAAATGCCCATGGCTTAATAGATATGATAGACAACGGAGACTCTATCAAACTGAAGAACTTCTGCAAAGCAAAAGATAACATCAAGAGAGCAGCTAGACAGCCCACAGAATGGGAAAAATATTTACCAACTGTACGCCTGACAAAGACCTGACATCTAGGATCTACAGGGAACTCAAACGTGCTGAAAAGAAAAATGCAAACAGCCCCATTACAAAGTGAGCAAAGTATATGAATAGACACTTCTCAAAAGAAGATATAAAAGCAACCAACAGATACACAAAAAAGTGCTCAGCTTCACTGGTTATCAAAGAAATGCAAATTAAAACCACACTGAGATACCACCTAACTCCAGTCAGGAAGGCCATCATCAATAACTCAAAAAACAACTGATGCTGGAGAGGATGCGGAGAAAAAAGGAACATTTCTACATTGTTGGTGGGATTGTATACTAGTACCGCCTGGAAAACAGAGTGGGGATTCCTAAAAGATCTAAAAATCGCCCTTTCATATGACTCAGCAATTTTCATTCTGGGAATATACCAGGAGGAACTCAAATCATTCTATGAAAAAGATACCTGCATATGCATGTTTATTGTCACATTATTCACAATAGAAAAAACATGGAACCAACCATGCTGCCCATCAAAAAGCGGATGGATAAAAAAAAATGTGGTATGTATACACAATGGAATATTACACAGCCATAAACAAGGACAAAATTATGAACCTCGCAGAAACTTGGAGGGCCTTAGAGTTTATAATACTCAATGATCTATCACAGAAACAAAGAACTGAGTACCACAGGTTCTCACTCATAAATGGACCTTGGACAATTATAATACTATAAGAAAGGGATTGGCTGTAATGGGAATCTGCCAGGGGAAGTGAGGGGGCACATTTCATCCATGAGGGTATCTGATCTCAAGCCAGATGAAGTGGGGACCAGAGATGCCCAAACTTTGTCTGTATAATGGCCATTTGTATACCTAACCCTGAATTGTACCCCACATCTTTAAAATAAAAATTTAAAAAGATACAAACTTTTGTATACTCGAACCCTATAGTGACCAATTGTTCAAAACTGCATAATTTGTTTTAATATGGGCTTTTTCCATTTTAAGCAATATTTTCTTTGTGTATTCCAATACTATGTGTATTTTCTCACAAAAGAACACTTTAGTTTGTTATCCACTTGTCACTTCAGTCGTAATTATTGCTATAAGTGGAAAAACAAATGTTTCTCCAACATTATATGGCTTTCTGTCTTCTGCTGTTGGAAAAAAAATTCAAAATATACTTTTATTATAAAGTTTGGTGAAGTTTTATGAAATACAAGTTGTGTATTGCATGTTTGAAACTTTGCAAAAATATGGTGACATTTGTTTTCATAATCTATAGGCTCAGTTTTTAAATGCCTTGCACATTTCAGTGGGATGGTTTTGTACCACTTTCTGTTAACACTGAAAAGTATCATGTATACTTTAAGAAAAATTTTATTGTTAAAGATATTGAGTGCAAATCCATCTTCTGAAGAGTCGTCTTCATAATGTAAGGTACTTTTTTTCTTTGTTTCTGGCATGACTTCTGTCAAGTTTCCATTTGCTGGTACCTAGTAGTATGGGCCCACAAATACTAGGTGTAGGAGACGTGTCAATGCTGTTATTTCTTCTTGTGCCTGACATTGTCTTTCCTCTTAATTTTTTTTTGTGCAAGATTTCTTTTTACCTACCTGTCCATTTTGTGAGTTCATTTAACTGAAAGGAGACTATAAAATGACCAATTTCTCTAAATTTTGCATGTTTTACAAAATGCAGGTATGAATCACATGATGACAGAGCTAGTGTCCACCCTTTATATTCATCAAATTTCATCTCTTTCTTACTTTGTAACTAAGAATAAATAGAAAAAAATTGGAAATTCAGATATCGTATTTCCAAAACCCATTGGATGGTGTCACAGCCACTTGACTGTGATTTTTTTTTTTTTTTTTTTTTGGGAATACTGGTACTGCTGATAAACACAGCAGGAAGGACTTTCAAACATTTCTTTACTATGATAACAACAGGGATCCCTTCTATATTGTAATCCTATTTACACATGAATGAATAAAATTTTAGAGAATAATACTATCTGTGATATTCTATGGTATTTCTTATTGTTTCATTCCATTAGTGTCGTTTTTGAAACAAGCTGGCTTTGACCCAAAATTTGAACAAGACTGTGCTTCTGTGATGTACACACCATGGCTACTCAGGACAGCTGTGTGGGGTAGTAGCAGAAACAAGTATTTTGGAGTCAGATTGGTGTTTGGTCATGATTTAGGCTTTGACACCACAGAACGTATTCAAAGTCTGCTCTCCTCAGTTGTGGTATCTGTAGAATGAGAATCATTGTACTTACCTTGTGATGGCTAGGAGAATAAAATGAAATAAGGTATGTAAAGCATCTAATATGCCTCCTGGCACACAGTGTGTACTCAATAAATAAGTAGTACTTATTGTTAGTGGTAGTGTTATTATAATGTTCTTGAGTTTCCAGCAAGGAAGATGGGTGGATAAAGAGAAGCCAGAAATGGTAACTACTGAGGGAGGTAAGAACAGCTGTAAGAATTTAAAGGAAGACAGGAGAAGAGAAAAATGTCAGTGTAATTCCAATTCTGATCTCCTAGCCAGGCGTTTCCAAGTGTTGCTTACAGGACCATACCATGTGCAATGGAAAGAATCAGCCTCTGTAGAGATTCAGATTCCTCCTCTGCTAGGACTCTGGGAAGCCCTGGGTACATTCTCTCCTGAATTCTACTGTAGTCCTGTAAGTGTATAAGTACACCCAAGTCTCCCAGGCATTAGGTTACCACTTACAGAAGTAGTGGGAGTCAACCAGGGTTGGAGGTCCTGGAATATTAAGATCACCCTTATGATTCTGGAGTGGGCGTGAGCCAGGAGGGGTCGGAGGGGGGAAGATGCCATTGGCATTTATATGTGTGGGAAGAATCCTCTAGACACAAGGAATGCTGCTTTGACCTTTTCTCTAAGTTCTGGAATAGTCGTGTAGTCTAGCCTACAAGAAGCCTACCTGGGAACAATGGTTGGAATACCTATGTCTCCGGAAGAACTCTGAAAGTCTGCATGTTCTCACTTATAAGTGAGAGCCAAATAACATGTATGGATGTACATAAAGTGTGGGCTAATAGACACTGGAGACTCAAAAGGATGGGAGGGTGGGAGAGAAATGAGGAATGAAAAATTACCCAAGAGGTGCAAGTATACTATTTGGGTGATGGTGACACTAAAAACCCAGATTTCACCACTAGCCTATATATTCATGTAACAAAACTGCACTTGTACTCCATATTTATATATATTTTATACTCCATAAATATATATATATTCAACTGCTGACATGATTTGGATAATGTCTTATAAGCTTCCACTAAAATATCAGCTGCTCATAACTACAGGACAGAATTTAAAGAACAACACGAATTCAAGAAGCGTGTTCAATGGGTTGAACGAAAGGAAGAAAACAGGCAAGGAAAAAGGAGAGAAAGAAAGAGTGAGGAAGTCCAAGAGTGAGGGAGAGAGAGGAAGAGGAAGGAAGGAAGGCAAGAAGGAAGGAAGGAAGGAAGGAAGGACCCTTGAGTGAGGAAGATAAGAGAAGGAGGGACTCGTGAGGCTGCCGCTGGCACACATGTGGGAACCTGCTACAACACTCTTCCCCTCACATATCAGGAGCCGTATTTATTCCTGATATTTATTTCTACACCATCCTAGGGCTATAATAGTGTTCTGTGCCTTCCTCAGTTTTCAACAATCTTTCCAGGCAAACTGCATTTGCGAGTCCTCAGCCCTCTATTCTTCAAGCTGGACCCTCGTTTTACAGATAAGCTTACTTTGCGACCTCCATGGAGTTTTGAAGGTTCATGTCTTTCCTAAGGTTTTAGTTTCTTTTAACGCAGCCTTTTCCCAAAATGATGTGTTTTCAAGTTTCACCATCCATTGCCCCTTCTATATTTTATGTTGACCCGATCTGTCAGCAATATTGCAAATGTATGTATCTTGTTAATATTTTGTTATAATTATGGGGTTATAAAAAATCTTACTATACAATTCTGAGATTTTATCTCTCAGGAGATGAGACAGAAAGGGAGAGTCTGTGCAGTGATTTATTTGTGCGATTTCTTATATGACATGTGGCTCATCTATCAGTTTGCCACTCACTGTGGAACTCCTGCTACTCTGTTATGGTGTTTACTGTCAGGGATCATTTATTGCTTTTATTCTTAGGGCAATGCTTCCTTCTCTGGAATGACTCAAGTTACTCAAAATTGCCTATGTCTTGCCATTTCCATTTACAGAGAAAAAAATAATAAACACACACACATACACACAGAGGTTGCCAAAAATGTATACACAATTTAAGAAAGAAAAAGACTGCACAAAAATTGTATTATATACTGATGAAAAAGATGAATACAAGTCACGTTTGATTTCTGCAATTACACATGGCTACTGTAATTCAATTCAACTTCAAAAAGTAATATAGATAATATTCCTTAAAATGTGCATACTTTTTTTGGCACTCATGGTATAGAGACACTTTATAAACAGATATATACTTGATTGAAAAAAAGCACTCAAATGTGTCAATACCCAAAGTTCATGACAGTAAATGCCCTACCATATTTCCTTCTATTATATTAAAACTAGCTCGTACATAATTTATTTTTTACTTTTCTCTCTTGGAGTGTCATTATGAATCCACGGCTTTTCATAGACACAGATTCAACTTGTTACAATTAATGATAACAACTTTTTCTTACTTATGCTCAAATTGGTACTCCTTGGCTAGATGTAGCATCTTTAAGCTAGCTTTTTGTCCTCAGACATTTAAAAAAGTATCTTTGCTTACTTGTAACAGTATGATCAACCAGGAGACTTTAGACTCTTTCTTTATTGTTATTATTATTATTTTAAGGATGTAGGGTACAATTCAGAATTAGGTATACAAGCAGTCATCGTACAGGTAAAATTTGGGCCTCCTTTTGGTCCCCACTTCGCCTGGTTTGAGATCAGGAACCCTTATTGATGTTATGTGGCCCCTTCTTCTGTCCCCTAGCTGCATCCCACTACTGCCAAACCCTTTCTTATAGTGTTACAATATGTGTTCGGGGTCTGCTTAGAAGTGAGAACATGTGGTTCTTTGTTATGCCTCAAAATGGAATTAGCTACTCTCAGAAGAGTCTAGATTTCTCTAATCTGGAAAAATAATCCTAGAGAAGAGTGTATATAGGATGGTTTCACATGAGTATTACTGTTAGCCATTGTAATGAGACAGCCAGAAAAAAGTGTTTTTTAAGGTCCTATGTTCACATGACATTTTCAAACTAACTCTAAAATCCCTGAATCATATATATACATCTATTTTTTTTAAAGATGTGGGGTACAATTCAGAGTTAGGTATGCAAACAGTCATCATGTAGATAAAGTTTGGGTTTCACTTTGATCCCCATTTCACCTGGTTTGAGATCAAGTACCCTCACTGATGAGGTGCACCACGCATCCCTCCTCTGGCAGTTTCCCACTACTGCCAAACCTTTTCTTATAGTATTATGATAATTGTTCAGGGTCTGCTTATGAGTGAGAACATGAGGTACTCTGTTCTTTGTTTCTGTGATAGATCACTGAGTATGATAGACTCTAAGGCCCTCCAAGTTGCTGCGAATTTCATAATTTTGTTCCTCTTTATGGCTATGCAATATCCCATCGTGTATATGTACCACTTTTTTTTAGCCAGTCCTCTTTCGATGGGCAGCATAGTTGCTTCCATGTTTTTACTATTGTGAATAATGTTGCAATAAGCTTGCATGTGCAGGTATCTTTTTCATAGAGTGATCTGAGTTCCTCCAAGTATATTCCCAGAAAGGGAATTGTGGGTCGTATGGAAGGTTGATTTTTAGATCATCTAGGAATCGCCACTCTGCTTTCCACAGAGGTTGTACTAGTTTACACTCCCACCAACAGTGCTCCCTTTTCTACACATCCTCTACAGGATCTATTGTTTTTTGAGTTATTGATGATGGTCATTCCAACTGGATTTAGGTGGTGTCTCAGTGTGCTGTTAATTTGCATTTTTTAGATGATTAGTGAGGCTGAGCATTTTCTCATGTATCTGTTTTTCTTCTAAAACAAAATTATTTTGTCTGATATCAAGATATTAAGATCACAACTTCTGCTTTCTTTTGTGTTCTATTCACCTGAAAATTTGCTTTTCATCCTCTTACTTTGAGTGTGTGACTGTCCTTTTTGGTGAGATGAGTCTCCTGGAGACAGCAAGTTGCATCATGGTTTTTTTTTAAATTTTAATGATGTGGAGTACTATTTAGGGTTAGATATACAGATGTTCATTATGAAGTTACCCTTGTTGATGAGGTATGCCCCTCCCTCCCTTGGCAGTCTCCCTCAACTGCCAATCTCAAACCCCCTCCCCTGGCAGATTCCCACTACTGCCAATCCCTTTCTTATAGTATTAGTATCAGGTTTTTTTTTTTAAGCCAGTTTTCCATTCTGTGTCTTTTCAGTGGTGCATTTAGTTGATTCACATTCAAGTTAATTACTGAGATGTGAGAGTTTATCCCTGTCATGAGGTTCTTATAGAGTTTGTTGCTGTTATTATTTGTTTGTTTATTTGTTTGCTGGCTTTTTTTTTTTAGGTTGATTTATGTGTTTTCAATCTTTTTCCTACATTATTGGGAAAGGTGTGGTCATTCTCTTTTTTCTTTCTTCTGTGTTTATTACTTTCTTAAGTATTTCTTGTAGAGCTGGTCTGGAGGTGGCATTAATTCTTAGAGATTGAATGTCTGTAAAGGATTTTAATTCTCCATCACTGATGAAGCTTAGTTTAGCTGGGTAGGAAATTCTTGGTTGAAATTTTTATCTTTGAGAACTTTGCCATTTGGACTCCAGTCTCTTTTAGCCTACAGTGTTCTGTATATAAGTCTGCTGCTACTGTAATTGGTCTTCCCCAGTAAGTAGTCTGACCTTTCTCTCTTGCTGACTTTAGGATTTTTTAATTTTATGCTTACTTTATATAGGCAGATTACTATGTATCTAGGAGTCATTTGATGTCTCACAGTTATCTAAATCTCTTGTGTTTGAATGGTCACATCTCTGATGAGATGAGGGAAGTTTTCTTGGATAATTTCATGGAATGTTTGTTCCAGGGTAATCTCTGTCTCACTATCTGCCTTAGGGATTCCAGTTAATCTTGGGTTTGGCTTCTTGATATATCGCACATCTCTTGGAGGCTTTGTTCCATCTTTGTGAGCTTCTTTTCTATGTTTGTAACAGTTGGGTTATTTCCATATTTTGGTTCTCTACTCTAATATTCTTCTGCTTTGTTAATACTGCTTTCCATATTTGCCAGTTTATTTATTTCATTCACTATATTCTTTATTGTCATCATCTCAGTTATCAACTTGATTCTTTACTCTTGTGTCTCCTCATTTCTATTTATTCTCTCTATTAACATCTTGATAACTGGGTTTGTGGTTTGAGACCAGTCATTCTGGGGCCTCTTCATTGAGTTCCAAAGTCTTTATTCTCCGTTGCTGTTTTCCCAGGGGTCTGTATGGAACTTGTCTTCTTCTGTTGGTTCTGCTTCATTTGTGAAGGTTTTTGTCCCCCCTTTCCTCCCCTTCTTTAATTCTGTTGTTCAGTGATGGTGGGGAGCTTTCACATCTTTTTGTTCAATGTCCTTTTCTTCCTTATGTATCTTCTCTGGATTTACTCCACTTTGAAGCAGGACTGGGCTTGGGGAACTATGCTTTTTTTGCAGTTTTCAGATTTGATTCAGGGGCAGCTGTAGTTCAGAAACTATCTGCAGATCACAGTATCTGCTGACAGGTGTATGGGCTCCCTGGAACCCACTTCCCACTGCCTTGCAATCTGCCCATGGAGTGGGGGTATATGTTTACCCCTGAAAGCAAAATTAGATAAGAAAAAGGAAAAGAATAAGAAAAGGAAGGAGGAAGATGAAAGGAAGGTGAAGAGAGAGAAGAAGAGGGAAAATCTACAGGCAAAACAACTAACGAATAAACAAAGAAACAAACAAAAACAGAAAAAATAAAGAAACATACAATCATACAAACAAATGAAAAACCCTGCTGATGTACTTGCCTTCAAAAATACCCATATGCAAACAGAAAATCTAAAAAATAGCAACAAAATAATAAAAACAAAGCAAATACAGAAATGTAAGCAAAATCAAAAGAAAGAAAGGAAAAAGAACTCCCTCTCTGTCTGTTTCCAGAACTTCAGGTAACTTTTCCAAGCACTGCTGCTGTGTTTGGCTACCATCATGTCAGGAATCAGCTCTGGTCTCCAGCCCATTCAGTCTGCTCTTAGTGCAGGCCAGTTGGGTTGCTCTCAGCATAGGTCAGATGACCCATGGACTGTTGTAGGAGGAGGGTGAATCAGAACCAGACTCACTCGACTCTTCGGCTGCTGCCGCTGCTACTGCCAAGTCTCCAACTCAGATCAGACATGTTTGTGCCTGGTCCAGCATAGGGAAGTGGTGTCTGTCTCTCTGTGCCCAACGGTTGATCCTACAGTGGTGCAGAGAGAGCCTCTGGGTCTCAGGTTGGAGGTTGGACAGAATGGGGCAGGGCAACACAGGTCTCTATCTGTCGTGGGACAGAGAAAATGGTGGTGGCCAGTGTCTACCCACAAGCAGCAGGGCTCAGTTCCAGATTTCCCCACTGTGCCTTCTCCACGGTTCCTGCTGCTAGTGCCTGGCCTGTTGCCACAGGTGGCAGTATGGACCAATTGCCATGGGCTGAGGAGCAGCTGATCTCTCCCGCCTCCTCCCAAGAGACCCCTGAGAATGGCAGAGGACCCTGTGCTCCAGAGGCTCCAATCTCAGGGCCGTGGTGGGTTGCAGGCACCTGCAGAAGAGAGTCCTAGGAGCTTGAACCCGAGTATCCCTTCAGATGGACTTTCACTCACCAACACACTCCCACTCATGCAGACAGTCTTTATAGATCCTTGCTTTTGTAGAGACTCTCACACTCTCACCAGTTCCATTACCACCTTGCCTGTCTCCCTGAATCATATTTTTGAAAGATTTTGTTCCAACACAAAAATTATGGTTTGATACATTTGTGAGATTTTTAACCTCTTACTTACTATGGAATAATGAAATTCTTCTATGTGGACATCTTCTGTTACATTGACTAGAGAAATTACCTCCATTTCATTGTCAATAAAAATATAAGAAAATAGTGAAATGCACAGTATTCCTCAAAGACTCAGATTTGATAATGCTATATGTATTCTTTTAAATGTAAAAAAATAATATGCAATACTGAACAGTATTTTGTGTAGCTTAATTCTTCTCTTCAAACATAGACCAGGTAATAAAGGAAAAACTATAATTATAGCACCATATCTTCCAACATGCAACTGTAAAATGACACAAAACCAAAGTGAATAGATTGGCATTATGAACATGAATCTTCCCATGGTAGAATTGAAAGAATATTTGGTTGCTGGCATTTTTCTAAAAAAGAATGGTATCTGAGCAGTTTTGCTTCCTTTCAACACCCTTGCATGTAGCATTACAAAGCTCAGTCTCTGGAAAATGATTTTGTGAGCTAGACTGAATTGTGAAGGAGTCTGCCAAGATTCTCTGGCATTTGGAATTTGGCAGAATGTTGAAAAATAAGTTTTCTTAGACAATTCTGGTTTTGCTACAAACCCAAATGTCTGAGAAGTAATTCCAAATGTTCCAAGCACAGGTTTCCTTCTGCATCTCTTGATTATGTTACTTTTTTATCTGCCTGGGTTAAATGGCAAATCATACCAGCCTGAGAAGAGACCTAACACTGTGCTTTCTTATTCTGTTTCAGTGAGCTCTTCCAAGTTCTCTTTTAAAAACTACCAAGTGGTTTAAATTGATATTTTTAGACTAAACCTCCCCTTAGGGTCATTTTTCGAGTTTCTAATTTTCTGTGTGTAGCTTTTCCTCTTGCTCCAACAAAGTCAGTTCCTCGGCCATGGGACTGTCACTTGGCAGAGGTATGTGTGGACCTGCCTGCTGCCCTCCTCATTGGTCATATCAGAGCACCTATCGGCTCCTAAACTTTGAAATAATAATTATCCACACGTGTCAATATTGTTTCCAGAAGGCAATGCAGAGAGAATTCTGTTATGTAAAAGGGTTTTTTCCCTTCATATTGTGTTGTATAATATTTGTCAGACTCAAAGTACTTTAAAACCCATGACAAGCATTTAAATGCCAAAACGATGATAAAGGCATTTTGCATTAGGGAAGTTCAGAGAAGGGTAGAATGAACACGCGCGTGAGAATGTGGGGTGGCTTTTGGAAGCAGTGGAGTTTGCGGATGTTCTGAGAGAGTAATAATCTCTGGATAAACAGAGAGGAGGGGAGTGGACATTGAAGAGAAGGGGAACAACATTGACAACGAGCACAGCAGATCAAGGAGGCATCAGAAAGCCAGTGGGGTTTGGATGGAGAATGGTGAAGGGAAGAAGGTGTAAGTGGGACCAAGAACACGGGGTGAATTGTGAAGGGCCGGGAAGGACAGGCTCAGGAGAAAAAGGCAGCTAACAGGCATCAGGTCCTTTCTAGTGCCAGTCTCTCCACCGGGCATGCTAGAGATCAGTTTTTTCTCATCCCACCCTGTGACGGAGACATGATAGATAAGGAAACTCAGGCAGAGAAAATGAGTAACTTTCCTGACTTCATTCAGTTTAGTTGTTTTCACCTTTTTTTGCTCAGTTTCCCTAGAACAATGCTAAAAAAAAGTATTCTCTCCAAATGTTTAAATCAACATGGAAATGTGTTTGAGTTATTTTCATTAGGAGGTAGAAAATAATCAACATTTTATAAGTTGGAGTATCTGTAACAGAAATTTGTACTAACCTGATTTGATGAAATAGGTTTGAAACGTGAATAGTAAGCCCACCAATGTGGAAAAAAAATCATATAAAATTTTTTATTTATGGACTGTAACTAATGTGTCTTGAATGTTTTCTCCAGTCCTGGACAATTAGGTAAATTTAGGTTATAGTTGGAAATTTGCTTTTCTAAAATAAACTACCTTTTTTTTTTCTAGCTAAATCAGAGAAATACTGAGATTCCAAAAACAAAACTGATATTACTTTTAGGGTGGGAATACAGAGGTTTGTCCTTTCTTTATGACAGTCTCACCAGGAACCAATCATCTGGTTGAAATGCAAAAACAGGGATCGATTTATTTCCTGGAAGCATGATGATATTTCTTCAAAAACGATGATACCTTCAACATTCTAATAATAGTTAACATGTCAAATAAGTTACGAAAAGAACCAAAACAAATGAGAAACAAACTTTGCAACCAACTCAGGCAGTTTATACTGGGGAAATCACCAGTAGTTTCAGTCTAAGTAACCTGTAATATTTAGCATCACATTTAAACGGGTCACTCTGACATCACATGCACATGACAAACGTGTGTGTCTCAGTATTGCTTATTGGAATGTGCTAAGGGTCCAGGGCAGAGTCTGACAATTGGGTTCACAAACTTGCCACCGTGTACTTACGTTGGTAACATTTCATAACCTTGGCATATCAGTGTCTCACAGCTGTGTTTGTATCAATGCGTGGCGGTATTTTGCTGAGTGGCATTCATTATTGTTGTTGCATGATTTGAGTACTATCGCAAGAATGTCGGTACTTGAACTAGAGTAACGAATAAACATAACATTTCTTCTTAAACTTTCCCAAACTACCTGATTTTGCTTGGGGCAGCAATATGCCCAGGTAAATATTTACCTGACCTGGTCTCCTTTGCTACTGGGGGATTCTCCTATATTCAGTCCTGGCTGAAGAGATATAGCCACAAGCCCCTGGAGATGGGAGTGGCTAGTAGGGAAACTCGTGAGCCAGAGCAAATCAACTGGCATGACAACCTCTTTGCTGATTTCCCTGTCTTTCTCTGTTTCCCGCTTGAAACCACTGATGATCAGAGTGGAAGTGAAATCAGGGACATGCTAGTCCAAGTTTATGGGAATAATGCCATGAAGAAAATGGCAATGTACTATAAATGGATTAAACATTTTTCTGAGGAGACAGAAAGCATCACTAATAAAGAGAGCAGAAAGGTTAGTAATGAGCAGAACTGACAAAAACATTGCCAAAATTTGTCAAATTGTGCATCAAAATCGTCAGCTGGCTGTGAGAAGCACAGCAGACCAAATAAACATTGATAGAGAAACAGGAAAATCTTAACTGAAAATCTTGGCGTGAGAAGGGTGTGTGCAAAAAGGTCTCAAAGGAGCTCTTGCATCGCAGTAGTGCACCAGCTTACACAGCACTGTCTGTGAGGGAGTTTTTAGCCAGTGAACAAATAACTGTATTGGAACACCCTTCCTCCTCAACTGATCTGACCCTCAATGACCTTTTTCTTTTCCCAAAGATAAAGGCAATATTAAAAGGAAGATATTTTGATGGCATTCAGGACATCAAGGGTAACATGCCAACAGCTCTGATGGCCATTCCAGAAAAAGAATTCCAAAATCGCTTTGATGGGTGAACTAGGTGCTGGTATTGGTACATAGCTTCCCAAGGGGAGTACTTTGAAGGTGACCATAGTGATATTCAGCAATGAGGTATGTAGTACTTTTCCCAGGATGAGTTCACGAACTTAATTGTCAGACTCTGTCTGACTAGATACATCTGGCTTGTTTTCCCATTTTGACATTTACCTTCCTATCTACAGGAACAAAGTATATGGCTGCTGTATATTTATTATCACTCTCCATTTATTTAGATACTCATCATTCCACAAGATAAAAGATTTATGAAGATGCTTTCACTCATGTACTCTACTGGTTGTTAATTCTACATTTCTTTAGTATTTTGGGGTGCATCAAAGACTGCTAGTTGCCCACCTACTATTATTTTCCAATATTACCTGTTTTTGCTTGAGGAGGCAATATGCCCAGTAAATATTTACCTTCCCTGGCCTCCTTTTCTACTCGGGATTCTCCTATATTCTGTGCTGGCTGAAGCAATTATAATCACAAATCCCTGGAGATGGGAGTGGCTATCAAGGAAGCTGGTGAGTCAGAGCAAACTAGCTGGCACGGCCACCTCTTTCCTTTCTCTATTTCCCGCTTGAAACCGATGATGACAGAGCACCAGCATCTTTCTTCAGAGCATGAGACTGTGGTTCTTACCCTAAAGATGGTGGAAGCAACAACTGAAAAGAGTAGAGATCCAGTGACTTGGTGGAGCAACCACATAAGCCTTGGGCCTTGCTTCTTGAGACATAACTTTGTGAGAAAAAATCACCCCTTTTTGGTTATGCCAAACTCAATTCTGAGTGACTGCGCCAGATACATTGCTATATTTACCAACTTAAAATAGGAAAATTAGAAAATAAAAGAATGACTTTAAAGCCTTTCTATTTTTCATATAAAATGGTATTGTCTCACAAATATGTGCATCATGACAAATTTGAAAGGAACCATACAAAAGAAACACAATATATAAAAATGAAAACATGTAAGAAGCCAGATTTATGTAGCTTTACTAAAAATTCAATGTGGTTACCATAGAGTCAGTTAATAGCCAATGGCGACTATCATTGATTCCATTTAACAAACATCTTAATAAAGAGAATGATTCTTTACATTAGACAGTAAATAATTAATACTTTGATTTTCAAAATATACACAGCCAGAAATATCTCTTCTCTGGATTGAAAAAAAAAAGACATTATCTGCCAAAATACTAGAGGTGAGTGCCAAGAACTAGATGAGTCAAAAAATATGCTGACAAAAATAAATACACAAGTTTCAAAATTAATCACAATCTTATGATGTGCTCTTACTGTTTGTGACCCCTAGGAGCATGACTATAGTTTTAAAGCCAAGAGCCACACAGAGTACTTGAAATATAAAGCCAGATTCTGAAAATGGGGAGGCATGATCATCTTCATATTTTAACCTGGATTAATAGTGATACATTTTGTGCACATGGAGTATCATCCTTTCCAGGGTAACCGATGTATGCAAACAGGCTTATTGTTTATTGTTTAAATGACAAAAAAAGCACACTCTCAGGAGACAGAAACTGACTAAAATTCTGTGATGTGAATGAATAATCAGGTGCATTTGGATTACAATAGAAGCATTGTATTGATCTCTGATTATCACTGCCCACACTTTCTTCTGCCACGTTCCCAGACCCGTACGTTAATACAATAATGTCTCAAAATTATTTTAACTATTGAATCCACCTTTTGTATAAACACCTCCTTACACTGATATCTAATATGCAAGCCAGAGTTATAACAGAAGAATGGGATGGAAGAAAAAGTTACAGAAGAGAAGGGGCGAACTTCACATGTCACATCCTTCAAATCCTCCCAGCAAATGTTTTATTTGGTTTTTATAGGTGAAGTAACGGAAAGGTAATTCTCGGGAAAAATGGGATTCCTGAATTCTTCACCTTTAGATGTACATTGACATGCATCATGAGTGAAGGGTGAATATTCATTCAGATAAAAATTTCTTGAGTCCTGAGTAGAATTAAGACATTATAGGGGATATCAGATATGTTTCTTGCTCTCACTGTTCCAATCACTGTTGGATTGGATCATAGATAAATTGAACTTTTTTCTAAATATTATTGAAGTAGGCTCAGCCAGCATTTTGATTTACGTGTGCATCTTGATGTCACCCAAAGTGATTGTCTTCAAGCAGTGGCATGAGTTGGGGCTAAATGCCAATCTACATTTGGATTTAAATTCTGACAATCTAAGTTGAAATAGAAACCAATGCAAGGAAATACTATTTTCTTTGGGGCTTCATTCTTTCATATGTCATCATTTGAAATGTAGGCAGTCTCAAAAGCAAGATTCTGGGAAGCGTAACAAGCAGGTTGAGAATTGTAGTCATTTTCACCACGTTTCTCTCTTCCTGGTTTGTCATTCAAAAGTGAACACGAAGACTGCCTACTGCTCTCGTGTCAGTGACCACTGATACTTTCTGATAAAGAAGGCCATTGAAAATTTCTGTTTGGAAATTTATCATCAAATAACTAAGATCATAACCCCCAACCTCATAACTGATATGATCCTTAAAATCAATGCAACTTTTTGGGAATTACCACCGCCCAACACTCGCTTTGAAAAACAGAGGTTAATTGTAATAAGCTTAAATAATGATACATAAAAACCTACTGGTAAGCCTAGATTTTTTTTCTTTTATTTTCTATAAGGGGGAGAGGCTAGGGTTTCTTAAAAATGATCATCGTAATAAGGATTAGACAGAAGAAATCATAGAAATGAATGCAGTTATATTTTAATACATTGCTTTTGTTTCCCTATTTTAGAGAGAAGAATTAAATTCTGCTCTTTACTGCTGAAGAACAGCATGGAATTAATCAGTAATCATGCAGGAAGCTAAAATAATAGCTATTCGTTAAACGTCCATAATCTAATCAACACATCATAAAGTCGTGTGGTCAGCCTACAGGTAATTATTTTACATTTCAAAACACTACCTTTTTAAAAATTCTGGGATGCAGCACCAACTGCCAAAGCCTGCGAGACCGTACTGTTCCAACTCTGAAAACATCCACCTGTAATGAAAGAACAAGCCCACGTGGAATGCTGAATGAACAGTGTAACATTTAATGCACCAATTGATTTAAAACATGTCTTTCGCTTCCCTTTTTGGATGCTGATGAGTTTTCTTGCATGCATTTAATTTGTTACAATCTTCCTTAACTTAAAAATACAACACTGACACAGTTCAAATAATCTCATTATTTTTAAAGTTTTAAGGAACCTTTGGTAGACAGAGAAATCAAAGGGCAGAGAGTCTGAGTTGCCCCTGGGTACAGAACTGGTGAGAGGCCACTGGGTTGGCATTTCAGGTACCCTGAGTTTTAGTGGGTACTCTCAACTCTACTGTTATGAAATAAACTGAGGAATTTTAAGCGCTGCGGCTATCAGTAATATACAGTGTTTTTAAAAGATTCCATGCTCTGTTTAAAGTTCCACTAAGCAAATCATTGCTTGTTAGCTATTAAAACATACATAACTAAATAAGATGACACATGATAGCTTGTGGAAGAAAACAGGCAGTGTATCTTAAAGTAGAACTAGAGGCCCCATCAATTATCACAGACTCTAAATACTCAGCAGTCAGCCAGCATGAGTTCACAGGGCCACAGAAAATGGTTTAGAATTGATTTTAAGTCTCAGTAGCTGAGAACAAGCATGCAAAGGGTACAGAAGAAAATCAGAATTTGGGTAACCACTTAATCCTAGCACAAGCAGTATATATGAAAAAGAAAGAAATGTAATATTTTCTTGGAGGTGTTTTCTTCAGAAACACAGAAGAAAACGTATGAAGACTCACTAATTTTAGGGCGAGACCCTCTGAATTACTACCAATATTCTATCTGATCCAAATAAAGAGGCTGGTATTTTGACGTTTTTTTCCATTCTTGAGGAAAGTAGAATAATTATTTGTCTCAACTCAATTTCCTAGAGGTCAATACACAAGAAAACATCTACTTGCTAATTTTGATCAGCCAAAGACAAATATTTTACATTCTTAATTTTCTACTAGTAGTTCATAATGGAAATTGAACTGTTTAGGATTAAATAAGATAATTAATTAGGCTGGGTGCTGTGGCTTGCACCTGGATTACTTGAGCCCAGGATTTGACATTAGATTGGGCAACATAGTGACATCTCATCTCTAAAAGAGAGAGAGAGAGAGAGAGAGAGAGAGAGAGAGAGAGAGAGAGAGAGAGAGAAAATAAGAGAAAAAAGATAGTGAATTTCTAAGCACTACTATCTATGCTAAACCTGTCTCTATTCTAGCAATTTCATTATTCAGTGAACCCATTGCAGCCTCCTTGACCTTCTCTAGCGCAAAAGTCTTCACTCCCTTCTATGGACAAACTGTGTGGGCTTGGTTATGAGTTGCCAAATCTCTGAAATTTTATGTGGTTAAAAGTTAATTCTGTCCCTATGGACCAAACTCTGCTGGCTGCTTATTTTTTCACTCCTGCTACATCTGCCCATTCACAGTATTTATCTCCTTAATTTTTTTTTTCAATTAACCTTTAGGCAATTCTGCTAGTCTCACTTTATCCCCAAACTAACCTAGATCATAATGTCAATTACTTGAATATTTGTCTCCCATTGCTCTCATTTTTTTTTCTTTCTTGTTTATCCTTCTGTCTCACCTATTCCATCAACTCAGTATCAAAACTAAAACATCCTCCTCTGTGCCTGCCCTTGGCTTGTCTCTTCTGTGAATTGCCTGTTCATATCTATTAATCATTTACCTATCAAGATTTTTGTCTGTCTTTATAAAAGTACTAATGTCTTATCTGTCATATGAATTGTTTAAATTTAACCTTCACATTAATATTTTATCTATATGAATTTCAAGTATCTACTCTCAGGGGCTTATATTTTTAATTCAAATATGTTATAGTTCATTATACAGATGATTCAAATTGCAATATGTTCAGATTTTTAATCTTCGTGTCTTGATCAAGCTAATTTCCCTTACAATGAAATAAAAATATTCACTTATACTTTCTTCTAATACTTCTAAAGTTTTATTTTTCACATTTTGGTATTTCATAAAAGTGGAATATATTTTGTGTAAGGTATGTTAAAATAAAAGCTTTAGACAAATTAAATTTGATGGTTTATTTGAACAAATAATGATTTATGACTTGGGCAGTGCTACGAACCAAAAAAGGTTCAGAGAGCTTCCTCCAGTAGTGTGAGTTGTGAACTTTAATAGAAGAAGCCAGAAACAAAGTAGAGAAATCACCCAATTGGCCACAAACATTTGCCTTATTTGGTAATGATGTGATGAGATTGGGTTCCTGTGATTGGCTGAAGTTCAGCTGTTTGTGGTTGACTGAAATCCAGCTGTTTATTACAAAACATACACCCCTATATTAAGTTTTGGTTTATTTAGGTACTAAGCTAAGTTGTAGTTTACTACAAAGAAACTCAGGATTGTTACAGAGATAGCCTCAAGCTGATTGGCTTCTGCATATTGAAGCTAACAGGTGTTAGACAGAGATCAAATTTTGTCTTCTTCAGTATTGATAACAAACTGACTCACTAGTTGAACGTTCATCCACAACCGCTGATTTGTGATGCCACCTCCTTCATATTCCTGGGTTTATTTTGAGCCCCTTTGTTTTTACTCATTCTTGTTGGTTAAATCTGGACCTCTATTATGTGCTCTTAATTAATAAGCTTTAAAATGCAGGCTGTTGAATATCCAGGTGGGTTATTCTCAAACGTTCTCTAATGTTGTCTTAGCTATTTTTGGTCTTTAATTATTTTGCATGAATTCCAAAATCCACTGATCAAGTTCCACAAAGAGAAAAATAAAAGGTAAAAAAAGAAGGAAGGAAGGAAGGAAGGAAAGAAAAGAGGTAGAGAAAAAACGGGGAAAAGGGGCACAAAAGAAAAAGAAAAAGAATGGAGGAAGTGAGAAAGGGAAAAAAATAGAAGGAAAGGGGAAGAGAGAAAGATTTATAGTTTTGTCAGTATTTTATTACAGTCACAGTTAATTATTTAGATTAAAATGGTGATTGTCCATGAATATGTTATTAATCTGTATATATTTAAGCCTAACTGTATAAGTTTGAATCATTTTATTTTTTCACATACTTTGCTGAATTTATCCCTATAATCTTGTGAGTTGTTAAGAAAATTATTTATTTTATAATTAGTGGTTGCTGGCATATAGGAGTGTAGTTGATCTTTATAAATAAATATTAAATTCAGCATGATTTCTAAACCTGATTATTTGTTTGTATATAATTCTCTTGGACCTTTTATGTAGATAGTCATGTCTGTAAGAAAAGTATATTTTTTTCTATCCTGTTGCATACTATTTTAATTTTTCTCTTCTTATTGGTTACTACAGACTTTTGATAGATGTCTGCTATCAAGTTGAGGAAATTTCCTTGGATTCCTAGTTTTTTAAGGTTTTTGTTGTTGTTGTTTTAACAACAACATTAGTGGATGCTGAATTTTATTAAGCCTGCTGCAACATCTTTTGAGATGATAATGTAAAGAAGGAAAAGCCTTTGTTTGACACTGATTCTATATCAATTTAGTAACTTCAACTGCCTTTGTTGCAATCAGATGAGACACAGGATTGTTCTAAATTCTAGTAATGTCAGCACTGGCTTTTATTCCTACACCACAGTGGCCTACTCATAGTAGGAGACTAAAGGGTTCTATAGATCTTTAAAAGCTCCAATATAAGAAGCTACACTAAATATTTTCTTAGCTGGAGTTCCTTTGCTTCCTCTCTTTAGTTAGATGCTCTGTCAGAAGTCTCCAATAAGTTGGCCTAAAATATATGTTCTCCCTTTGTCAGATGATTATCAAAGGATAGAACAAATTTTTTCCATTTTCCTATATCTGCTCAACAAAGAAATTTTGGAAATGAGTCAGAGGAGAGTTGTCAACTGTGAGATGACCTGGAAGCATTGGGTTTCCCATACATAGGGTCCTACATATATATGGAGGTGGCCTTTCAAGTCTTCATTAAGCATGCTTTTTTAAAAAAATCATTAAATCATATAGCATTCCTAGAATAAAGCCAACTTGTTGGTGATATACTACTGGCTCCATTACTAAATTCTGTCAGTAAATATTTTATTTAGGATTTTGCTCTTAGGTTTATATGTTTTCTATGTGTATAGCTGTAATGTGTCTACATTATATATAACTTATATGTGTGATAAATTTATATAGTTAATTTAATCACCTGCACATAGATGACTTATCAACCTAATCCTGATTTGTACCCCACATCTTTATAACAAAATAAGGTAAAAAAAGAGAGAGAGAGAGAACTTGAATTAATACATTGTTTTAAATGTGTAAGTGCTAATTAATTTAAAAATTAAATATTTCATATGGATTAAAAATCATTTAAAGCCTTCCAAAAAATAATGTATTACTGTCATCACAATGCCCTGATAATAATGGTGCCTCAAGTATTTTCATGGTACCAATTCTCTCTCAACTTTTCCCTGATCAATTTATTATAAAACCTTCATAGCAAACCACAAGGCTATTTGGCCTTTACTTGACACAACCACATAATCTACGTATTAAGTCTATCCCTGAGATTTGTTTATTTGGCAAGCATAAATAAAATAGTTCTACTGATGTCAACTCAATTTTAAATACAAGTATAAATACAATGCATATCCTAAAATAATATAATAGTGCTTGGTTATAAATTAGTCATCCAGATGACCAGAATACCCTTATACTTATTTTTCCTAGTTATGGTCAATATGAAAATATAATTTTAAATGAATCATAGCAAAGTCCAAGGCCCCCTTTAGTATATCTGATAACCTCCAGAGATCCACAGACAATGATTTGAGAAAAACGAATACAGTGATAAATGATTCTGTTTTAACCTGGACAAGGACTCATATTCCCACCAGAACAACCATAAAACAGGACTAAATGAGACAGATTTGGTCAACCAGTAGTGAGACCCATAATCTGCAGGTTTGGGAGAAAGGACCAGACAATCCCCTTATTCCTCTGTTCTCTGTCTGGGACCAAGTTTTAGCATGGTGGAAGAGGCAGAGTCCATGCTAAGCAAGGCATCTGCTGAGCTGTGGTGGCAGAGACCAGTGTCCAAGGCAGCTGAAGAGGTTGGAATCTTCAGATCAGGACTCCAAGGGGAGAGAAAAATATGAAGGAATTCCCAGACTCTGGATGATGAACTCTTGTTTTTGGCTGAGGGCTGAGCTGCACATACGCAGGCCAAGTTTTCCCAAGACCAGAAGACAGAGACTCCTGCAGAGTTGACAACAGAAGAGAGGTACCATAAGTTGCTAGATTCATCTACTAAAAGGCATGATCAAAGAGCTCATTTGAAATTTGAGTATGGAACATGTACCAGAAATTCAAGTCCAAGAAAATTGGGTATTGTGACTTACAAATAAGACTGGAAATCAAATAAATGCTATTCACTATTTAAGAAGAGCTAGTAATATTGGGATCATTTTGTTGGTAGGAGCTTTCTTGAATTTGGGGGTATATATTTGTCTTATGAGCTACTTTTAAGCCTCTGCTGTTTGAATTGGAATGCATATTATACGTCTTAATTTATGCAATGGGTTTTTAAACCCAAGAGAACTTAATGCATTAGACCCAGCTCCCTTCTGAGTTCTAGTGTCACATTATTTGATAGGCCTGATAAGAGTGATAATTTTTTTCAATATCTAGTATTAGTATTCCGTTTCTCTTCTTTTAAATTAGTAACAACATTCATCTTATGTCAACCAGAGACAACAAAGCTTAAACAGAACCAAAATAGCCCTTCTTTTATTCACAATAAGCTTCCTACTTTGCTCTAACTGTATCTATTTCCAGTAGACAAATTCTCATCAGAAAGAAATGAATTAAGAATTCATCACCTTTGAATGTGAATTTTTGGCTCCTCTCTGTGTGTTAAAATTTGGTCAAGGGTGATTTCAAAATCCCAGAGGAACTTCACATTTATAAAATGCCTAGCTAGCTCCTTTTCTTAGAGGCTTATTTAAATGGAAGAAAATAAAATATCTGAATTTCATCATTTTCCTTCTGAATATTTAGTTTATATGTAAAACATTTTCATTTAACAACACAAGACAGCCTTATTAGTCCAGCCTGGTTAGCCAGCATGTTTGAGCAGAAGATTCCCTTTTGGGGTGAGTTTTTAGGCTAAGAACAAAACACAGATATCTGTCATGTGTCACATAATGACATTTCAATCAACAACAGACCACATGCAACAATGGTCACATACAGTTATAATACCATATTTTTTACCATATCTTTCCTATGTTTAGATACTCAAATACTTTCCATTGTGTCCCAGTTGCCTATGGTGTTCATTACAGTGATGTGCTGTAGAGTTTTATAGCCCAGAAGCAATAGACTATACCATGTAGCCTAGGTGTGTAGTAGGCTATATCATCTAGGTTTGTGTAAGTTCACTCTGTGATGTTCCCACAAGGATGAAATCTAATGACACATTTCTTTGAACAAATTTTTGTTGTTAAGTGACTCATGACTGTATTTAGAAATGATATTAAAACACTTCATTTAAACTGGCAACTGGCGGAGTTCCAGTAAGATGGCGATGGCATAGGTGGAATTGTGAGATTCTCCGAATGTGAGTTCCCAAAAAGACTCTTACTTTTCTTCCCCCACCCCCCTGCCCACCACCAGCTGCACTGTCCGAGGCCCGGGGACCCTCGGTCTCACGCGGGGCTGGATATTGCAGCCCCCGGTTGCTGCTGCTCCACTATACATGACTCCCGTGTGCGTGGGAGTCTCGGGTCTTGGCTCCCTCCCTGGCCACATCTTCGCCCAGCACCCAGTACCAAGCCGCCAGTCACCCAGGGAGGCTCTGGGCACCCGCCCCTCAGAGATACTGATTCCATTTCTGGCTGAAGTATCCTGTGATTAGCACAGGGCCACTCTCGCTGCTCACCACCTACCCTTTGGAGTTTTGGAGCTCCGGAACTCTGGGCCCACCCGGGCTGAGGCACTCAGCGTGCAACCTTATGCTTGCGTAAGGGAACAGCATATCTTAGGGAGGTGCTGATCAGAGGCTTTCAGCTCCAGAGGAGGGAACACCCGACCCCCTCCTCCACCCCAGCCCGCTGGTGGTACCCTGGATTCAGCACCCAGCTGTGCAGCTGATCCTCGGTGCCTCCCATGCCACCACAGTCCATCATAGTGGATCGCCCAGGGACCCAGACTAGCGGAGAGAAAGTATCTGTGAAAGAGAAACTGCCACCTCGGCCATTCTCCAGGCAGAGACTTGCATTGCCCCGCCCACCTATGAGCAGCCTCCACTTCGGTTCACAAAGTAATGTCACTAAATAGGAGACAAAGCCCCTCCCCATGCTGAATCAGACAAAGGCAACTAAGCACCACAGACCTCCCAGGCAGCAGGCTAAAAGAAGACCAAGAGTAAACTTAGCTGTCTGCAATGAAAGCAAGGGAAGAGGCTGGAAATCAGAGCTTAAGAGACTTTAGACACCCAGGAAAGATTCCAGATCTAGTATGATATCTTATTTTGACTTTTGATTTTATCATTTTGACTGTTTATTTTGCTCACTTTTGTTTGCTTATTGATTACACTATCTGTTTGTGTTAGGCAAAAGGCATCAAAAGCCATGATTTTATTGATTTGTCTTGGTGTAACTACCAGTATTCTTTAGGGAATTTTCCTTGTGTGTTTTTTCACTTCTCTCCAGCCTTGTGTCTCTTTTTCACCTGTTAGTTGGTATTATGTCTGTTTTCCCTCTCACTCTTCTCTCTTTCTAACTTCCTGTTGATCCCCCCTTCCTCCATTATTTTCCTCTTTTGTACCTCCTTTTCTTCCAGGGACCAAACCTACATTCTGCTGCACAGACAGATTGTAAGGCAGTGGGAAATAGGTTCCAGTGGGCTCATACACTGGTTGGTGGATGCTGGAATCAGCATATAGATTCTGAATCACAGCTACCCCTCAATTAAACCTCAAAACTGCAAAAAGTACAGCCCGCAGCCCACACTCCAACCTCAAAAGTGAACAAAGCCAAAGGACCCTCATAAGGAAGAACAGGAGATTGCACAAGCAAAACAAAAGCAACCCCACGTTCCCAGGAAAAACAGAATTAAAGAAGGGGAGGGAAAGGGAAGAGAGTGAAAAATCTACACAAATGAAGAAAAACCAAAAGAAGAATATGGGTCTCTCACAAACCCCTGGGAGGGCAGACACTGAGAAAACTGACTTCGGAATGCAAACAATGAAGAGACCCCAGAGTGACTGGTCTCAAACTACAAACCTAGATATCAAGACATTAATGGAGAGATTAAAAAGAATTGAGGAGAGACAAGAAGAAACTAGGAAGGAGCTGATAACTGAGATAACAGTAATAAAGAATACTGTAAATAAAATAAATAACAAACTGATAAGCATGGAAAGCAGAATTACCCAAGCAGAAGAAAGAATCTCAGAGCTTGAGGACCAAAATATAGAACTAACCCAAATGGTTAAAAACACAGAAAACAAGCTCAAAAAGACAGAACAAAACCTTCAAGAGATGAGCGATTACTACAAGAGACCAAACCTAGGAG
>CAUYQG010010946.1:0-29759 GCA_963574415.1 Tarsius wallacei
GAGGGATAGGGAAAGGGATTAATGGCAGTAAATACCTGTCTGGGGATGGGGGGACACTTCTTATCAACAAGGGTGCCTGAACGAGACATATTTGTGTACCTAACCCTTAACTGTACCCCTCAATATCACAATAAAAAAATATTGTATAAAAAATAATAATAAATAAATAAATAAATAAATAAATAAATAAATATTGGTAAGATAGAAAAGTGGAAATTTTGAATTAAAGATATATGGAAACTCCTTGTGCTATTCTTGATTTCTGTTGTTGCTGTTAAGTTTCATGTTAATTTGAAGTACATAAGTTAAAGAACAAGAAAATGTTCAGGAGTTGAGTATTTCAAGCAATTAAAATGAGGAAGAAATCACTGGAATTAACGTGGTCAGAGAATTGTGAAGTAAGGTACTAAATATGTTGACCATATACACTGAAGACATGCAAGATGATGAAACATATTTAATAGGGATAAAGACAGCAAGCCAGGACCAATATTCTTAATAAATTGGGGAGGGGTAAATGAGCAGAAATAAATGAAACAGAATGTGCTTAAAATTAATAAAAAGTTATACACTGCTGAAAAAGTCAGGATTTATGATTTGAAATTTTAAAAATAATTTATTTTCTGTTCTTCCCACTGAAAGTCAATTTTCAATTAAGATGAACAATGAATTGAAAATTCAGTAAAAAAAAATTGTGTTGGGTTCTTTTTAGCAAACTCCTGAAAATTATCTAACTGCCTTTTACACAATCCATGACAGGGTCATCAAATCAATATACTGGGTAGTAAGCAGTATATATTTAGAATAATAGACTAGAAATGGTGTGTTTAAGACAAGTATTGCTAGTTTTTTTACAATTATGTTAATATTTATGTTAGTAATTACTTAAATGTATTCTTATCATGGGTTCAGCTTCAAAAAACAGTTTGAGAACCAAATGCTTCAAAACTATCTATTGTGTCAGAGGATTTAATTGAAATAAATCAAAAGGGATAAGTATCATTTAGAGGACTGGATTAGTACAAAGGAAAGGGAGAAAAGTTTGTGGGTTATAGCTTAATACTGGGAAAATATTTGAACAACTTGTCTTTAAATGTATGCCCCCTCTGCCCCCCCAAAAAAAAACTAACATACAGATACTAGCAAACATTAAGGTTTTAAATAAAAGCTTTCTACAAGGTTTATTTAATACCAGTTTATGTGGATTATGCTGGGATCTGACATCCATTTATGTAGATGTGTTCACTAATTTTGTCAGAGTATTAAGAATGCATACTAGCTGGGCGCGGTGGCTCAGCCTGTAATCCCGCGCCTTTGGGAGGCTGAGGTGAGTGGATCGCCTGAGCCCGCAGGTTCGAGACCCACCTGGGCAAGCGAGACCTCATCTCTACAATAAATCCAAAAAATTAGCCGGGCGTGGTAGTGCGCGCCTGTAGTTCCAGCTACTCGGAAGGCTGAGGCGGAAGGATCGCCGGAGCCCAGCAGGTCGAGGCTGCGGTAGCCAGGAGCGGCCACTGCACTCCAGTCTGGGTGACGGAGTGAGACTCCAACTCAAAAAAAAAAAAAAAAAGTAATTTATTAATCACAAGATCTTAGAACTTATAAGTTTTCCTGAAATTAGCTAATTCCTAAACTTACCTATTCCCACTCTCTCTTAAAAACAAAATATATACCATAAAAAAGTTTTATATATTTCAGTTTAAAAACAAGTTAAAGTGCCATGAAATTATTAACATCATTCACACAGTATGTGTCTTAGACTACTACAGTAGTCCCCTCCCCCTTCATGTGAGGGAGATAAGTTCCAAGATCCTCAGTGGATGCTTAAAACCACAGATAGTACCAAACTCTACACTATGTCTTTTCCTATACACACATACCTATGATAAAGTTTAATTTATAAATCAAACACAGTAAGAGATTAACAACAATAACTAGCAACAAAATAGAAGAATTATAACAATATACTGTAACAAAAGTTATATGAGCGTGGGTGATCTGTCTCTCTCTCCCTTTCTCTGTCTCTCTCAAAATATCTTTATTGTAAGTTACTTTGGAAGACTGTAACCACAGAAAGTGAGACTACTATACATGTAGCTTAGGTACCATGCTAACAATGCACTCAAAGTGTCAGTCATTTTTATCCAACAAATAGTATTTTGAAAAAGATTGTTTCTTTGGTTTATTGCACTGAGCCACACATGTGACTATAAATAAATATATATAATTTATGTCTTTGAGCATAGTGATATTTAATAGTCTCAAAAAGTATTTTCATAAGCATAATGTACATGAGAACATTTGAAAGTCATTATATTTAAAAGAAAAATCAACATAGAAAAAGGCTGAAAACAAAACTTATGTTAAACCAAAGTACTCACGTTGATGCCCAACCCATCAAAGGATTTTCCCATCGCTCCCTGGTATCAAATTCCATCTTCCATTTCTTTGTGTTATTTACTCCAGACTGCATATTATTGCGAGCAGGAACAAAGATCCTGACTTTTCTAGTTTTTATATGCTCTTCTGGAACACCAGTTAAAGTAGTGATATCCTACAGAAAAACAAGTAACAAAACATTTCAAATAGCCCACATACTCACTAATTTACTTTTGTTTTCCCTATATTAAATTCTATTCAGATTTGTTTATAAATTTCTGACTTATTTCACTACTACTCTGAGGTTTTACCAGATAAACAGCTATTTGGATATCTGTAAATGGTATCTTTAATTGGGGGGTTGGTGTTTGGAGAGTGAAAAAGGATAATAAAAAAATTTTAGGCCCCTCTGTCCAAAAAAGCATTGGTAATTTCTGAAGAGGATGTTTCCTGGTAGAAGGGCCTATATTCAGTACACTCTTCTTATTGTGTAAGTATAACTAGCCAGAGAAAAAACCGTAAGGGGAATATTAAGTGAGAGGATACTTTTAACAAAAATAACTAAATTTTAATAGAATCTATTACCAGTAGTTTCTGAGTCAAACTGCTTATCCCAAGGCATTCCTTTCAGAGGGAGGCTTGAACTTTTTTGTGAACAATTAAAATCAATTAACAACTTTGGTTAGGGGCCTGTAATCCCAGCACTTTGGGAGGCTGAGGAGAAAGGATCACTTGAGGCCATGAATTCAAGACCAGCCTAGGCAATATAGCAAGACTTCATGTCTATAAAAAAATCAAAAAATTAGCTGGACATGGTGGTGCATGCCTATAGTTCCAGCTATTTGGGAGGCTGAGTGTAAGGATAATGTGAACCTAGGAGTTCGAGGCTTCCGTGAACTGTGAGTGTGCCACTGCACCCAGCCTAGACAAGAGTGAGACTTTGACTCAAAAAAAAAAAAAAAAATCAGTAATAACCTTAATTAGTATTTTGGTTTATCTCCCTTTGATAAAACCTACTAAAGAGAGAATAAAATAATCAAATCTATTCTGCAAAGGTAGGCCCAAAAATTTGCATGTTTTGCAAAACTATGAGATGAAAACAATTAACTTTCTTAATTCTTCTGTAACACTTGTATCCAGTAACAAATGCTCAAGTGGCAAATACATAGAATTCTGATAACCCTACCTTAGATATATTTAACAATATAGTGGCAGTCAGGATACAAGAAAGTAAATCAGAGTTTAAGTCTCCATTTAGTAATGGCAAAATACTTTATAAAAGTAAAATTTTAGGGTTAACTATATCATTCTTATTAATGAAACATTTAAAAATCATTGTTCACTTACCAAAGTAAGTTTTGAATAAATGGTTAAAAACACAGAGATAACATACAATGATTACACCAAACTTGTGAAAACTATAAATTTAACACATTTTGTGAATTTTCACTTCATTATATCCCCTAATGAAGGCTAATGTTTATTTGCAGTTCCAGTCTATCAGTGCTGTGAGCTAAAGAATTAGCATAAATACTTAGTGCTGCAATATGTACTGGGAAAAACACTAAGCACATTTCTTACTCAGCTAGTCTTTCTACCCACAAGATTAAAAAAAAAATTCTTTAAGGTTATTTTAGTTGGCAACCAAGCTTCTGTTTAACACAATACCTTTCCACCTGCACCAATAATTAGGTGTGGCTACTTTGTCATAGCTTGTCTGTTTAGAGAAACTATCAAAATGATCGTATAAATATTTACACAAATATACACTTCTAATATGTGCCTACATTTACTTTTTCAAAAATTTCTTTACATCTAGGTTAAAGTAAAAACAAAATGACCGCAATTGGCACATGATTTTTAAAGGTGTGAATTTAGGTTTAATTGGTAACTTTAAATATCAGATTCAAGTTTCAAAAAAAGTAATTTTAAGTATTATTACATTTTTGACTTTCTAAAGCATACGCCTCTACTTAAGAGCTTGAAGTGGCTCAGCTCCTGGGGAAGTCCTCAATACTTATTTTCCTACTTGAATTAATTATTATATTTGTAATCCGTCATATTAGTCTATTATTTATTATGTATCTTTAGATTAATATGTTCCATTTCCTCAGCTATAGTTGAAGCAGGGTGTAAACTAACACTATAAGCATTTTACAAAATATGGGATGGGGCATCTTTTCCAAATTTCCAAAGCAATCCCTCCATTCTGAGCTGGGTTCATAAAAACTGAACTGACTCTGCTTTAGATTAATTATATGATAGGGAACAGTAAACTCTTAACACTAGTTAACTCAGGAAAATTAGAGGAGATAGGTTTACTTTTTCTTTACCTACTTCTATATTGTGATGCATAAAAAGCCAATAAAGCTTTAAAAAATTGAAATAGTATTTCTTGATTTGTACTATAAAGTATTATTTGATATATAAAATAGAAAATGGCTGAATGAATTCTAAGATCTCTTTAAATTGTCTACACAATGTTGTTATGCTCTTTATATTTTGAACTCATGTCTTCTCAAATTATAGCAGTTATTTATTGACATATTCCCCCCATTTAAAGTTGGCATTTAAATGGATTTCTGAATTTGGAAACCCAAGTGGTCCTGAGATAACCACTGTTTGAACCTGCAGAAGACATGTAAGGTATTGCAGCCCAGCTGAGCTGCTGCCAAAGACAGAGAATAAAAAGGCTTGGCATCTCTTATATACTTGACACCTAAAGGGCACAGAAGCTCTAAGATTCCTAGTCCCCGTAGGCACACTCTCTGTCTAGACAACCTGATTTCTCACACTTTAAAAATGCATCCCGACACTCTATTGTTATCATTTCATCCACACAGCTCCAGCTAGTGACAGAAGAACCTGTTCTTTAAGCGACATTTCAATGGGCTAAAGTTCCCACTCCAAGATTCCATTAAAACAATGTAACACTTGAAAAGAACTATGAGGTATTATGTTGAACTCTACTTGTATCTTCCATGCTTTGCGTTCCCCTAAATTCTCACTGAGGTACCTGTGACTCAGCTTTTACCAAAACAAAAAACAGCAACAATTTGAACTATATTGAACTAATGATATTCTCTATCGATGTCTACTTCTATATTGAAATATGGGTCATCTGCAATTTTTAACCTACTTATAAAAGCTAGAAATGCTTTGAAGAAGGATTATCAATACTGTCTTTTACATACTTCTCATTTTACTGGTAAAAACCAAGATAATTTATAATAACTCATAAATTTTCTATGATTACAAAAAGCTGAAGCACTGAAGGTATGAAAAGCCTTTAAGTTGGTACTTGAAGAACCTCAAGACTCACCAGTTGATAATTATCAATAAATTCTAATAAAACAAACTACCCTATAAGTAAATATACAGATTTACTCAATTCAAAAACTTAATTGTTGAACAATTAGGTCAAGAATGAAACCTATATTCCTATTATTAAAGAATGTCATTATCCTAAATAGAATAAAGTTTCAGAAACACAACCTTATGAACAATAATGCTATTTTTAAAAAAGATAATAAGTCAATCATAATTCACAGATTAATGGCATTCAAATCAAAATTTGCTGATGACAAGATGCATGTCATAATTCCAAAGTTTACTCTTTCAACACCATTTCTTCCACAGTTTTAAATTTTGAAGGAGATGACAGCTGACCTTCCATTTGACAAGTCTAGATTAAATGACTAGGAATTTTAAAAATCATCATGAAGGTCCATGCTAGTATATGTACATGAACGTTATTCTTTCAAATACCAATTTCCATTATAAAATATTAGTTTTTGTTATAAAAACTGTATGATTCGGTTATCAACTGTCTCCATTTATCTTGTGTGAATTCAACTTTTTTTTTTTTAACAAAGGAAGCAGGGAACAAGCAATGGGAAGTTGGTGTCAAAATGCAGAAAAACCTCCCAGCAAGCTTCTTGCAACCACCCAGGATTTAGAGTCTTGCTGGCCGCTCTCTTTTCAATACCAGAATTTCACACATTTCAATGACTATTATGACTTCAAAGAATCAAATTTTCATCATTGTCCGTCATCTGCCGGTTGATTTGTATAAAGGAGTTCTTCTGCATGCACTCCAAACAAAAGCCTCCTTACTTTTGTGGCTATATATCAAGTTTAAAAGTTTTGTTTGTGACAGTTGTGTCTTTGGTAAATTAGGGTAACACTGAAGGAGTGCAGCTGCTCTGCAGGAACCTCCTTTTTGGCACCATTTCGCTTAAATAAAAACTGAATAATTAGCTTCTGCCTTTATTAAACCACAAAAATGCCACTGGCCTTAGTAATTACTTCCGGTTGCCCCACCCACTTAACCTTAACAGTTTACACTTGCCATAAACAGAAATAAATGAAACGTTTTGGCGCTTTTGGATAAATTTTTGCTAGATTTCTCAGTATACCTAGAAAAGCCAAAATTGTTACCAGGCTTTCTGGTAATAAGTTCACTATATTGCATGTTATTATGGATCAATGTTGAAAAGTTTTAACAGAATACATATTGGAACACTAAGGAAAAATATTGCTTATAGACTTGTTCTATTGCAAACCAATTATGTGTTTAAATTTATCTTAGAGCTAAAACTGACTTAAATTTGATGACTGTGTTTATATTCTACATCAACCATGAAAGATGTTAAAAGAAAAATAAGTCTCAGATCTGCAATAAAAACTTCTTTTCAAGTAACTCAGACACTCAAAACAAGAAACTCATTAAAGTTTTCATAAATAATTAAGGACATTTTACAAAATAAATTTTACAGTTTTAAAAATACAGACTTGGTAGATAGCATAATCATATTTATTTACTTTCCGTGGAAGAACTTAAACACTTCTAAAAAGTTTGTGGCCACAGAGGTTCAAAAATAATAAGAATTATAAGATTAAATTTGAGTTGTGCCAGGAGAAACAATTTTTGTTTGTTGGTTAAAAAAACAAATTGATATGGGAGTCCAGTCGGGTTATAAAGCAAGTGTTAGAATGTGACATCAGTCATATTTTGTTTCCTGGGCAAAACTATCATGGAACCAAATGTGTGGTTTTAAATGAAATTATGTTTATACTCTAACAGGAATAGGTCATGCAAATGATACTAATTACATAAAGAGTAAAAAACTAAGAATTAGAGACATGCTGTTCAATCTCAAATTATTTTTACTACTTCTAGATACTTTTAAGCAGGACAGAGTAGAGCAATGCCTAAAAGTAAAGGGCTGAGTCAAAACTGGATTGGAATCTAAACTCTCAGTTTAGGCAAGTTAATAGCCTTCTCCTGTTTCACCATCTACAAAGTCAGTTTACTATGCAAATATACAGACTAAATAATGTGTGTAAAGTGTTTTCCTTGGGCAGCAAAAAAACATAATTTTTTAGCACCTACCATGTATTAGTCACTGAACACAATGCTCAATAGTGCACACATGATCTCAGTTCTTATGAAACATTTTTTAAAAGGACAGAGTAAACAACTAATAAGAAGTTGGTATCAAAATGCAGAAAAACATCCCATCTTCTTTGAAAACTATGAGTTAGTAATTAAAATATTCTACAAAGAAAGAATTTTATAACTAAAGTCAGTAAGTGACTTCAAGTCTAAAGGAGAGAAAAACCTAGCTTTTCTTTAATAATTAGGACCAAATACTCTATTTCTTATATATGTCAAAAACACTGAGTGCAATATATGTTAAGTAACTTTAAGTATACAGTCATACACTGAAACAAAATACATATGACAATCACGAAAGTGAAGAAATAAGGTAAAATTTACCTTTGTTTTCCTTTTCAAAAGGAAAGATACTACTATGCCAAATTAACTATCCTAGGGGTGACAACGGATATAAAGATTTCATTCCCTAATTTAAGAAATCTATAATCTGTACATACATAGGGTGGGAAAGGGTAAAGATAATGAAATAATTATACTGTCAAATACAGTATTGGTTAATGTGTTAGAAAATACTTGACCTAGAAGGGAGGAAGAAAATAGTTCTTTCAATTTCTCTTTATACTCATTTTATGATTTTAAAATGATACTGTTAAAACATTACAGCAGCATTAAAATAAATTTTAAAAAATAAGTCCATATGCTTAATTCCCTAGTAACTGTTTTCTCATCAGTATTAACAACCAACAATTATTCATATACATATCCATTTTACACAGTTATAATAGCTATTTTGCATTGATTATTTTGAAGCAATATCACATTTTCTATGTATTTACCAAGTCTTCATATTTCTTGTTTTAATATACTTATTAATAATCTATAAAGTTGATATGCCACGTTTCTTAAAATTAAAAGACAAATTGTTTTAATTGCTTTTCAAATATAGATTAGTATAATAATGAAAATCTCAGTAATTTAATTATTTTAAGGTTAATCACTGGGACTAGAATTAACTGAGTCAACGGTTATGAGAATTTCCAAGGTCCCTGACATGTTATGAAATTACTTTCCAAAAGTGAGGTAAATTTTTATATTGCTACCAACAAGGTACTATAAGTAGGCCAATTTCTCTTTATACTTTCAAGACACAGAAAAACAAGTATGTACTGTTTAGTTCAGCTTTATTGAGTATGTATCATTCCACACAAAACTATAAAGGAGAAAATGAGTTTGATTTTTGACATGTAAAAACATTCGAAAATTAACAAAAATTTCTAAAAATTGACCCAACTAATACATTCCTTTGTAAAAGCTGCTACCAGAAGAAACAGGCATGCAATGGAAATCCCTAAAAGCTGATTAATTCATCAAAGTATAACTCTGGGGCATCATATACATGTGTATAGGAATGGCAAATATTTTAAGATTTTTACTGTATGAAGACTACAGTTTGTAGCACTGGGGCTCAGAACATACCATCCCAAAATATGGTACCTTGGAGGTCACTCTTTGACCTGCTTCTCTTCCTTGAAGCATGATCATAAGAAAATTCTGACTTACCTTACCCTGAAAGACGATCATAAGACTCTCTTTCCAGAGTTCTGCCCTATACCCAGAGACCAAGAAAAATCTGAACAAGGAGACTTTGCTAAGTTCTCCCCAAATTAATTACCATTAGATCACACCACCATTTTTGTCCAGTCACATTTCTACATATCTGTTCATTCTTTATCAAACCCAAACATAAAAATAGACAATTTTTCCTGGATCTCTGAGTCTTCATTTCTGAAGGCTCTCTGTAGTGTAAAATTTTGGTTAAAAAAAAGTTATGTTTTTCTCTTGTGATTCTGTATTTTGTTATGGGGTGTCAGCCATGAACCTAGTGATAAGTAAGTAAAAGATTACTTTTTCTCTTTTACTGTTTCAGGCACCCAGTGTGAGCAACTGAGGTATCCCACTTGGTGCAGAACCTGCAGGTGAGATCCTGGGACAACTGGCAAAGGTTTTGCTATTTACCTATAAGTTGGAGTGGATCCTAGTTTCCACCAATATCTGGCTACAACTCTCCAAACTAATATTTCTAATTGTCTCCCATTCTTCTGACTTGGAATTAAAACTGTCATTTTCTTGATGCCTTACACACTGAAGCTCCTGGATGAACTGATAAACACTTCAGAGAAATCACCGCAGTAACTCATATGTAGACAACCTTTAGGACATTCAGGCTGCAAACCAGAAAAATCTACCAGATTGCCACTGGTAATTTTGGTTAAAAAAATTTGTTAGTCAGACACAGTGACAGGAGCCTGTGATACTGCTCAGTAAGGTAAAGTGGGAGGATTGCTGGTGCTCACGGGTTTGAGACCAGCCTGCACAATATAGTAAGATCTCATATCTTTAAAAAATTTAAAATAACTAAATAAACATGTTATGCTTTTGTTAATCTGTCTTTTGTTACAGCAGTGCCAGCCATGAAGATAGCTGAAAAGATACTACTTTTTCTTCCCTATAGCAGAACATGATTTGATGTATGGCATAGCCAAATCAAATCTACTAAGAAGCCAGTTAATGGCAGAATACAATTTAAAAATACATTAAAATATATAAAAATATTTCCCCCAAATCAGAAAAATCTATTGAAATACTTTTTTTCCATTTTCATAAGGAAACATTTATAATGATCTTTGTTTTTTTACTAACTTTGGAAGAACTGAAAGTGAGGATGTTAAAAAACATTATGTTTAACAAATAAATGAAAGACAATACTTCCTTAATGAAAACCAGTAAGCTTAAAATAAGTATATTGGAAATTACTAAACTAATTTTAATACTTACAAGTACACAATATAACATTTAATAATGATCAGCTTTTTAATGGCCCAAATGGTTTATTTCTTTGCTTTTTAATCCAATAATCCCAGGTTTTTCGGATTTTTAAATCATCAAGTCATGTAGCTATCTTAGGACACCTGGTTCTTTCCAGAAGTTGTAATGAAAGGAGGAAAAAAGTGTTTCACCACAAGGTACTTGGAATTTATATAACAATACATTTTGAAAAGAGCCAATCTACACTGAACAAAGTGGCATATGCCTGCAGTCTCAGCTACTTGGAAGGCTGATGTGAAAAGATTGCTTGAACCCAGAAGTTTGAGACCAGCCTGGGTAACATAGCAATACTTCATTTCTAAAAAGAAAGAAAATAACCAATCTGTTATTTCTTAATCAAATAGTACTTCTCATTTCCTGATAATAAATTAAAAGGCTGACATTAAATACATTAACAGTTATGAAAACAAAAGGCATGACAGCTAAGACCTAAAAATGAAATAATTGTTAAATAAACTTCAGGCCAAAGGTACAGAACATAAATAAACTTCCTAAAATCAAGTGATGGTTTAAGCAATAAATGAAATGAATTACATCTGACAAGGAAACTGCAAATAACATAATGGATCAAAAGCTGAAAGCTTCTGACTTAATAGAGAAATATTCATGAGGCAATCATGTACAAGCCAAACTAGGAACAAGCAGGAACATTTAAAAAGTATAAGGCAATTCTCTGTCAATTTAGCATAAGAATAAAATTTAAACTATGCAATAGAAGTTTCCTTTTTGTTGTTAGGAAATGATATTAGGTCAGTTACTGGAATGCATTAGTAAAAGCAGGGCAACACTAAGTCACAAACACATGCATGTGTACACATATACATGTACCTTAAAAATAGTAGTATAACACAAAAAAAAGTATATACATGTGCATTCTTTTAATAATTTCTGATATATGGCAATGCCTATTCTTTGAGTATATGGCAGGGGAGCCCCCCCAAAACCAGAATTTATTTATAAAAATTGTATATTTATTCGTACATGTTATACTTCAGTCACCTTCAAAGTACTCTATGTTTGATGCAATACATCAAGACGCTGTTTCCTCTGCTCAGTTTTTCTGATGCCTTTTAATGTTCCTGCCATTTTTTTGTTTCACCTCTTCCACTTCAGCAAAATGTTTCCCTTTGAGAACTTTTTTCATCCAGGAAAACAAGTCACTGAAGGCGAGACTATGTTCATAGGGAGAGTAGGGCATGGGAGTCATGCTGTTTTTGGTAAAAAACTGCTGAACACTCAGTGCGGTGCGGGCAAGTGTGCTTGTAAATCATCATAAAAGGGACATCATGAAATGGACAAACAAACAAACAAAAAAATTAACTGAAGCCAAATGCAGCCTCTCACAAAAACACTAGCTGGTACACGATACTGATGAGTTCCTAGAACACTTTCCTAGTGGGGGAAACATAGACTATGAGGGGCTCACCCTCCAAAGCATAATCTCAGTTTTTTATGGGTTCCCCTCATATATGGCTTAATTAAGCTCCATTTTAGCATACTGCCAGACTTCAGTTCTCAGTCATATTCTTGAGTCATATGCTTTAGCCAAGTCAGCTTATTTCCGTATCTGTCTCTGCTAGCTGGAATGCAGTATGCCAAGGTTGTTAGTAAGCACGTTTTAAAAAGAGAATTGAGAGCATCAATAACAGAGCAAAGTATTAAAGGCCAGTTAAAAAAAGTAAAGATTCATTCACAAAGCCATTATTGCAAAAGAACTGTCATAATGTTGTACATGGAATACCACTGCCATCCACAATGGGAGAGCAGGCACAAGACTACCATTCTTGCCATATATAATCATAAAACTGAGAAAATTACCTTAAGTAATTATTTTCAGATACTGGACAATCTGAAAACAAAGCACAGTACTGTGATCTTGGCAAAAAGGAAAGCTCAAGATGTGGTCCTACAGTTGTCTCAATTTTATATCTGGGGGCACATTTCAGACTATGGCGCAGAAAGGTGAAGGCCAAGAAAAGCACAGCAGAGTCACTGAGCAGAAAAGGTAGGAATTGAAATTGAAGTTCAGGGTGCTAGGCAACTGATACTTGTTAGGTACAGCTTTAAAGAGGAGGAGTTAAGCAAAATGGAGCTTCAAAAATCTGCATAGTCATTGTGTAAAATGAGACTCTGTGAAGCAGGATAGGAAATGCAAAGTTCTAGCAGCCCAGAGTAGAGAGACTGCTGAAAACTCCAGGCATTCAACTGAGACACAAGAAAGGTCAAATCTGAGAAGTAGAGCAATTCTATGACCACCCATACAGTGCTTACTATCAAACACTAAAAGGATCAAGTTGATCAGCCAATAACTGACTGCTGAAACAAAATTAAATGCTCCACAAAGGAAGACAACAAAACCTAGGTTCCTAGTAACAAAGCAATCAAAATAGCAATAATGCACTTAAAAAATCACTAAATGCATGCATAAACAGTAAACAACTATAAAAACAAAATAATCAATAGAAACAGACCTTGAACAAATACAATTTTTAAATAGCTACTATAAGTATGCTTAAAGATTTACAGAAAAACATGGACAAAATGAGTGAATAGATTAGAAATTTCAGTAGAGAAATGAAAACTGCAGAAAAAAAGTAAAAATAAATCCTAAAACTAAAATAAATACTCTCCAAAATTCTACATACTATATAGGATAACAGAAATCTGGGCACTACAGAAGAAAAGATCATTACATTTGAAGACAGGGCAATAGAAACTAACAAAATTGAACTACATAGGAGCAAAAGACTGATAATAAAATAAATCGGGGCTCCATGACCAGTTGGACAATAATAAGCTGTACAATATAAGTGCTGGATTTAAAGAAGAAGAGAGACTAAGTAGAAAAAAATTTTTTTGGACGAAATAACTAAAAAATTTCCTAATCTGATGAAAAATAGCAACGAAAAGATTCAAGAATCTTAATGAACATCAACCAAGAAAAATGTAAAGAAAACCACACATATACACCATATAATTGAATTTCTAATGTTTAAAGATAAAAATGATAATTTTAAAAGCAGTCTTAAGAAAGACACATTAGGTGGGCTCGGTGGCTCAGCCTGTAATCCCAGTGCTTTGGGAGGCCGAGGTGAGTGGATTGCCTGAGCCCATGTGTTTGAGACCCACCCGGGCAACTTGGTGAGACCTCCTCTCCACAATAAATCAAAAATTAGCTGGGCGTGGTAGCGCGTGCCTGTAGTTCCAGTTACTTGGAAGGCTGAGGAGGAAGGATCGCTGGAGCTCAGCAGATTGAGGCTGCGGTGGCCGGGAGCATGCCACTGCACTCCAGTCGGGGTGACAGAGTGAGACTCCAACTCAAAAAAAAAAAAAAAAGACAAAAGATTTGCCGGGGGGGGTGGGGGGTTGATGCAACTCGAACCCATTGGGGGGTTAATTTTTTTTACACAAATAAAAAAAAAAAAAAAAAAAAAAAAAAAGACACATTACATGCACAGTAATGATGATAAAAGAAAATTGAAAACAAGACAATGATGCCCACTTTTGCTAGTTCTATTCAATGCAGTCTTGGCAATTAGGCAAGAAAAAGAAATAAAAGGCATCCAAACTGGAAAAAAATTGTAAAGAATTCTTGCATATGACAACAAAAGCACATGCAACAAAATAAAAAAGATAAATTAGATTTTCATCAAAATTGACATTTGTGTGCAGCAAAGGACATCTAATAGAGGATGAATATCCAGATGAATTATCTCCATTCCCAGGTGACATGACCTAATATGTAGAAAACCCTTATAATCCCACACACAACTATGTTAGCTCTAATAAACAAATTCAGCAAAGTGGCAAGATATAAGTTAATACATACAAATCAGTTATGCTCTATATAGTAACAGTGAACAACCTAAAAAGGAAATTACAAAAACAAACCCTAACCCATTTATACTAGCATAGAAAAGAATAAAATCCTTAGGAATAAACTAAGAAGGTGAAAGACTTGTATATTGAAAACTATAAAGAACTGCTGTAAGAAATTAAAGACATAAACAAATGGTAAGACATTTGTGTGTTCACAAATCGGAAGTCTTAATATTGTTAAGATGACAATATACCTCAAGCAATCTACAGATTCAATGCAATGTCTTTCAAAACTCCAATGATATCTTTTGGCAGAAATAGAAAAAAAAAATCCTAAAATTCATATGAACTTTTTGTTTCAAAACAATCTTGAAAAAAGAAGAATAAAGCTGGAGAACTTGAAAATCCTAACTTCAAAATTTACTACAAAGCTAAAGTAATTAAAACAGTGTGGTATTGGTATAAGACAGACATAAAGGCCAATGGAATACAATATTGAGCCTAGAAATAAACCCTCACACATATAGTCAATTGCTTTTTTAGAAAGAGTGCCAGGACCATTCAGTGGGGAAAGTACCAACAAAAGGTGCTGGAAAAACTGGATATCCAATGCAGGTGGGTACTTACCTTACACAATACACCATAGTTAACTCAAAATGGATCAAAGATCTAAATGTAACAGCTAAAACTATAAAAGTCTTGGAAGATAACACAGAGGGAAATTTTGTTGACATTAAATTGTAAAGAATTCTTGCATATGACAACAAAAGCACATACAACAAAATAAAAAAGATAAATTAGATTTTCATCAAAATTGATATTTGTGTGCAGCAAAGGGCATCTAACAGAGGATGAATATCCAGAATATATAGAAAACTCTTACTACTCAACAACAAAAACAACAACCCCAAAACTCAATTCAAAATGTGCAAATAATTTGAGTAGAGACATTTCTTCAAAGAAGACATACAAATGGCCAGCAAGCACATGAAAAGATACTCAGCCTCACTAGTCATGAAGAACATGCAAATCAGGCTGGGTGCAATGGCTCACACCTGTAATCCCAGTACTCTGGGAGGCCAAGGCAGAAGGATTGTTTGAGCCCAGGAGTTCCAGACCAGCCTGGGCAACATAACAAGACCTTATCTCATTAGCTGGGCATGGTGGTACATGTCTGTAGTCTGAGGCGGAGGGATCACCTGAATCCTATAGGTCCCGGCAGTGGAACGCCATGATCGTGCCACTGCACTCCAGCCTGGGTAACAGAATGAGACCTCAATTCAAAACAAAACAATCAACAACAAAAGAACATGCAAATCAAGACCAAATTACAATACTACTTCATGTCCATTAGGTTGGCAATTATTTTTTTAAATGGAAAATAATAAGTGTTGGTGAGAACGTGGAGAAACTGGAAACTTTGTCCATTGATGCAGTAATATAAAATGGTGCAGCCAATATGGAAAACAGAATGGCAGTTCCTCAGAATGTTAAACATACAATAACCACATGAGATAACAATTCTACTTTGAGTCAACTACCCAAAAACTTGAAAGCAGGGATTTGAACAAATATTTGGACTTCCATATTCACAGAAACATTATTCACAAGAGCCAACAAGTGAAAACAGTCCAAGTGTCCATCTACAGAAGAATGGAAAAACAAAATGTGATATATACATAAATGGAACATTATATATAACCTTTAAAAGAAATGAAATTCTGACACATGCTATATAACATGGATGGTCCTTAAAAATATTAAGATAAATGATATGAGCCAGTCACAAATATTATATGATTCTGCTTATATAAAGTACCTTGCGTAGGCAAATTCATAGAAACAGAAAGTATAATAGATGTTATAAGGGACTTGTGGAGAACGTAATTAAGAGTTATTATTTAATGGGTACAGAGTTTGTTTGGAATGATGAAAAAGCTGAAAGTGGATAGTGGCGATGACTGTACAACATTGTGAATGTGGTTAATGACACTGAATTGTACACTTAAAATGGTTAGAATGGCAAATTTTGTGTAATGTGTAATTTACCACATTTAAAAAAAAGAAACTGGAATGACATTTTTAAAGTGTTAAAGTAAAAACCATCAAACTAGAATTATATATCCAATTCTCCGTGGAATCCTATCTCCAATCTATATTCTATATCCAATTCTCTATAGAATTCTATATCCAGGTCTGTATGAACTGAATGTTTGTGTACTCCCAAAATTCATATAGTGTAACTCTAACACCTAATGTGATGGTATTTGGAAATGGAATCTTTGGGAGGCAATTAGGGTTAGGTGAAATCATGAGGATAAGGACTCTTAAAAAGAGATACTGGAAAACTAACTCGCTTTCTTTTTCTCTCTCCAGTCACATAAAGACACAACAAGAAGGTGGCCTTCTACAAGGGTAGAAGAGAGTGCTCAACAGAAATGGACATGCTGCCACCTTGTCCTTAGAATTCTAGCATTCAGAACTGACAAAATAAGTGAGAAAATAAATTATTGTTGTTCAAGACACCCAGGTTATGGTATTTTCTTGTAGCAGTCTTTCAAAAATGAAGGCAAAATAAAGGCATTTTCAGATAAACAAAAGCTGAGAGATTTTTGTTCCAACAGACCAGCATTATGAGAAGTAATTAAGAGCAACAGAAATGATAAATTTGTAAGTAAATATAAAAGATTTTTCTTCTCATTTTCTAATTTCTTTAAAAGATAACAGTTTCAAGCAAAAATAATAAATTACAATGAGGTTTATAACAGATGTGGAAGTAATAAAAATGTATGTCAACATTAACATAAATGACTGGAGTGATAAGTGAAAGTACTGTTTTAAGGTTCTTACCATATATAAAGTAATATATTACTAGTTCATGGTAAACTGTAAAAAATTAAGGATGCTATTGTAATACCTAAAGCAACTGCTAAAAAAAAAAAAAGAAAAACAAATGATATAAGCTAAACAGAAAACAAACAGCAAGATGGTAAATTTAAACAAAGTCATATCAATAAATAAGTTGCATGCAATCTTTTAAACACTAAAATGACAGTGGTTATCAAACCTGTAAAATGACCACTTATGTACCTAACCCTGAATTATACTCCACATCTGTAAAATAAAATTTAAAAAAATCAAACTAGATAAACAAGTAAGACTCAAATATATGCACAAGGGTCAACCTTTAAATATAAACTCACAAATGGATTAAAAGAATGAGACAAGATGGACCACACAAAACTAAGACTAAAAAAACTAGAGCAGCTATATAATATCATCAAAGTAGACTTCAATATAAGGAAGAGCAAAAGGATAAAGAAGGATATCACACAAGGATAAAGCATCAACTCGTCAAGAATGCACAATAATTTCCCGTGTTTATGGACCTAATTGTAGAGTTCCAAAATAAGTGAAGCAAAAAAGTGATCCAACTGACAAAAGACACAAATTATAACTTGAGATGTTAACACTTCTCTGTCAGGAACTGACAGAAAATGTATACAAAAATATCTGTAAGGAAACAGAAAACTTGAAGAACACTATTAACCAACTTAAAACTTAGTTGAAACTTTTAGAACATCAAACCCCCAAAATGGAGAATGCATTTTCTTTCCATGAAACCAGTCAAGATAGATGACAGTCTAGGTGATTTTTTTTAAATCTCAAGAAATTTCAAAACTGAAATCATACCAAGTATGTTGTGGGCTGCAATAAAATTAAATCTGACACCAGTAATAATGTAGTTCACCAAATAAATGATGAAGATAAGTACTGTAGATATTTTAGAGGATGATGTTCACTTTGCATTGTTCTGGAAAGGCTTTCTAATAAAAAAGAAAATAGACATATGAAAGAATAGGAAGAAAGTTTTATAACTTCCTCACATACATTCTTTATATACCACACTTTGCTACAATGCATTATAAATAGTACTAGTAGTAGGACTACTGTAGTAGCAGCAGCAAAAGTTAACACTTACGCACTAATGGCTATCCATTGGCCTAATATTTTATGCATGTTTATGACAGAAATCTCATCAACCAACGATATCCACAGATTTATGATACAATGATAGATATGTTCATAAAGTTGATCTTTAGGATCTACTAAGCCTTGAAGTACTACTAATTCAATGCTCCATCATTATGTATTATGTGTATTTACAGCTTCCTAATTCTTAAATATATGGTATTTATCTATTAAGTAGAATTTGCTATATCCCATGTGTCAGATTTGAAAGGCATCCACAGACTATGCATATTAAAAATAAAACAGAAGCCATGAAAAGTCATATCTCTAAAATTACACAGAGTCAGTTGGTGAAACTTCTCTAAAGTATTTTGTATCAATGATCTCTAGGTATCAAAAAATATTTAAGGCTGGGCTCAGTGGCTCAGCCTGTAATCCCAGCACTTTGGGAGGCTGAGGTGAGTGGATTGCATGAGCCCACGGGTTCGAGACCCGCCTGGGCAACTTGACGAGACCTCATCTTTACAATAAATCAAAAATTAGCCGGGCATGGTAGTGCATGCCTGTAGTTCCAGCTAATTGGAAGGCTGAGGTGGAAGGATCACCGGAGCCTAGCAGGTCGAGGCTGCGGTAGCTGGGAGCATGCTACTGCACTCCAGTCTGGGTGACAGAGTGAGACTCCAACTCAAAAAAAAAAAAAATATTTAAGATGTTGATACTAAGCTTTTTGATTTAGTAACCCCACTTAAAAAAAAAAAATCGATCCTAAAATGAAGATGTCATTAAAGACTAATCTTTGACTGGGTATAAAGATGTTCATTTTAGCTTTGTATACAATTGTAAAAAATAGTAAACAATCTGCAGTAAACAACCTTTCATATTAATCTATGTTCTTTTTTGTTACAGAGACTTCCCAGAACAATGCAAAATAAACATCATCCTCTGAAATATCTACAATACTTATCTTCAACTGCACAATAGTTGATGCATTATGGTATAGTCATACAAATGGGAGACCATATATTCATAATTATGCTTTTAACTAACTTTAAAGACAGAAAGATATCCACAATATAATGCAAATAAAGTGAAAACACAGGATATAAAACTATAAAACATTATTTATGTTATATATAAAGGTTAGATATTAGTGTGTTTAAATATTCATATGGGCTGGGCTTGGTGATTCAGCCTATAATCCCAGCACTTTGGGAGGCCAAGGCGAGTGGATTGCCTGAGTCCATGGGTTCGAGACCAGCCAGGGCAACTTGGAGAGACCTTGTCTCTACAATAAATCAAAAATTAGCCAGGCGTGGTAGCGCTTGCCTCTAGTTCCAGCTACTTGGAAGGCTGAGGTGGAAGGATAGCCTGAAGCCAGCAGGCCAATGCTGGGGTGGCCGTGAGTGTGGATGCCACTGCACTCCAGCCTGGGCGACAGTGTGAGACTCCATTTAAAAAAAAAAATCATATAAAAAAGTAAATTCACCAAGACTGTGAGATTAAAGATGATTTTAACTTTCTTTTTATACTTCACCATTCCCAAATTAATGTTTCTACAATGTGCATGTCTTTTAACATGTCTTTATTTTTTAAATTGGCAAGTAAAATTGAACATATTTATGGTGTACAATGTGATTTTTATATGTCTATGTATACTATTAAAATCAGTAAATTTTAAAAAATTACATACAGTTTAATGATCAAATATAGCAATATTTAAATAATGCCTTTGGACTTTGCAGTAATACAGTTTCAAATTTCCACCACTAAAAATAGATTAGAAATGACTAAAGAAATGTCTCAATGGAAGAATAATTATATAGCAATACATCTACCAATTAAATAATTACATGATTGACAGAAACTGTATAATAAGATAATAGATGATAGTACCATAGGCTGTTAGAAAAGGTAAATTACACCCTGCAATCCCCCTGCTGGGAATATACCCTGAAGAACTCAAATCACTCTATAAAAAAGATACCTGCACATGTATGCTTATCGCAGCATTGTTCACAATAGCGAGAACCTGGAAGCAACCGTGCTGTCCATCAAAAGAGGACTGGATTAAAAAAATGTGGTACATACACACGATGGAATACTATGCAGCCATAAAAAAGAACAAAATCATGAATTTCGCAGCAACCTGGATGGAACTAGAGTCTATAATACTGAGTAACCTCTCACAGAAACAACAATCTGAATATCGCATATTCTCACTCATATAGTGGACCTTGAACATTCATCGTAATACTATAAGAAAGGGACTGACAGTGGTGGGAAACTATGGGGGGGAGGGGAAGGGAGGTGGGATTAACGGTAGCAATACCTGTCTGGGGGTGGGAAAACACCCCTTATCAACAAGGGTGCCTGAACGAAGCATATTTGTATACCTAACCCTTAACTGTACCCCCACAATATCAAAATAAAAAATACTGATATAAAAAAAAAAGAAAAAAAAAAGAAAAGGCAAGTTACATGACAAATATCATTACTAACTATATATACATATACAAATGAACACTCAAGACTGATATAAGACCCCTATAAGTGAGGCCAACATATTGCTCAAAGATCCCCTAGAACTCAGAATCTACAGAACAAATGTGACTCAGAAGAAGGGCCTTCACAATTAATTCAGAATCAATTAAAAATAACAATTATAATTCCAAGTTCTTCTCTCTCCATATTAACAACTTCAAGTAGCAAAAAAAGGGAGGACAAAACCTGAATTGTACCCCACATTTAAAAAATTTTTTTAAAAGGGAGGGCAAAAACTTTTATTGAATAATAAAAATAAATAAAACACAGTGTTCTCCCGTTGTTTAATGTAGGTATTCTCAACCTTCAAAATTAATCTAAAAAGGTATTATTTCATTTTATAAGACGAGGACACTCAAAAAGGTTAAATAACTTGCCTAAGGTTATATAGCTAAAAGAAGGTATTAAAGAACTAAGGCTGTAACTATAATTAGTCCATGATCTTTCCACTATCCCTTGTATTTCATTAGAGTAAAAACTTCAAATATAATGTAATAGAGGACAGGGCCATCTCAGTCTATCCCTTCTAGTTCTGATGTAGCTCCCTAGTCATTTTGGGAAAGTGAGAGGAGGAAAGAAGAAAAAGGATGAAAGGAACAAAAGTGGGGAACAAAAGAAAGGAAGAAAGAACACAAGGGGAGTAGAAGAGACAGGAGAGTGGAAAAAAAGAATGGAGATGGCAAAAAAATGAGGCATAGAGCTAAAAACAGAGACAGAAAGGAAGGCAGAGAAAAGGAAGAGAGAGAGAGAGAAAAGAAAAAAGAAAGAAAGAGAAAAAGAAATGGGAGTGAATAAGGGGGAAGGGGGCAAACATGCCAGAAAGAAAGAGAAAGGACCTATGGCTGCATAGTTAGCAAAAGATGGAGAGTGAGTCACAAAGACAGAGGGAAAGCACAATACAAATTGTGAGAAAAGAGAAAAAGTCCAAGAAGCAGAGAGAAAGAGAAAGGAGAGGCAGAGAAAAGGAAACAGAATCAAAGCTAAGACAAAAACAGAGTACTATCACTACCAGTCTATGCCACTACCAATGTGCAAACCTTAAATGTATTTGGGACTTGTCAGCACCTACCTGGTGGACAGCAGCTCCGTCAATTTTGCATCTTCCTTTACCACTATGACATACTGCCACTGACACTTTTCCCCACTTTGGGGAGGGAGACACAGGAAGAGGGGTTATGGGAGAGGAGAATTAGAGAAGGGTGATAAATTTATTTCTCCAGGTCCCAATACAACCTTCACCAAAGTAATATCAAATTCAGTAATAGAAAATTCACCAAACTGTTATACCCTATATAAAATAAAATCTAAAGTGCAAAGAAAAACTGGGTTCCTTTACATAAAAATGGCAATAAGAAATCCTTTATTTTGAGTTGTTTTAAAGGGACCCTTACCCATAAGAGCTCAGCAATTCGCCAGTCTTTTTGATCAATAAATCTGATCAAACTTTTGTACTTAAAATCCTATAAAGGATTTCCATTATAATTAAGATAAAATTCAAACTTCTTACCACAGACCTAAAGGGCCTTCTTACCTGGTTCAGCCCCTGCCTACCTCTCTGATCTCATTTTATGTCATTCTCTTCCTCTCTTATTATGTCACGGCTTTCTTTCAGTTCTTTTTTTTTTTTTGAGTTGGAGTCTCACTCTGTCGCCCAGTTGGAGTCTCACTCTGTCGCCCAGACTGTCGCACAGCCTCAACCTGCTGTGCTCTGGCGATCCTTCCGCCTCAGCCTTCCAAGTAGCTGGAACTACAGGTGCGGGCTACCACGCCTGGCTAATTTTTTGATTTATTGTAGAAATGAGGTCTCGCCAAGTTGCCCAGGCGGGTCTTGAACTCGCGGGCTCAGGCAATCCACTCACTTCAGCCTCCCAAAGCACAGGATTATAGGCTGAGTCACCGAGCCTGGCTTCTTTCAGTTCTTAAAATACTATCAGTCAGTTTACACTTTTGGTCATTAGCTTTTTCCTGTCTGAAATGCTGTTACTTTGGATTCAAACATAGCAAGTTATTTCTCATCATTCAGATCTTAGTTCATACATCACACTATCTCAAAATGGCTTTCCTTGACTCCCCTATTTAAATAACTCCTATCCCACCCAATCCCCAGCTAGTCTCTATCCCATTACCTACCTTTATCTTTTTCTATAACATTCATTATCTATAAATAATATTTAACTTATGAATAAGCTAGCATATGCTTTACATATAAGGATATAAGCTCTAAGGACAGGATGTAGTCCTTTGTTCACGACTCTATCCCCAGGGCCTAGAATATGGTATATAGAAAGTGCTCAAAAAATTGAATGAATGAATTATATATGAGACAAGGAAAAAAATCTCTTGAACAATCTTCACAAACAACTACAGTTTGTTTTAGCTGAAAACCACTAGCCCTATTGGAGTTTTAATCTTTGCACATTGTAAGCACAGATTATACCATCCATATTTAAATGTTTAATATATTATAATACTTACTAAACCAGAAACCTTGTTTTAATCCTTTGGATGTCAAATGTCAAACTACCCAATTAGGTTTAAAAATACTCTAATTGATAGATTTAAATTATAACAATATATACTCAGTAGTTCTTTTAATAGAAGCACAAATCAGTACACTAATCAAATCCTCGGTTCTTTAACTTAACTTTGTATTCTCAGCCCAACAGTTTGGTATAGCTCTGTATCTTATATGCTGCATTAAAAAGCTAAGATTATTTTTCATGTCTATTTTATTGGAGGCATTATAATTTGAAAAATCCTCATCAACTAATTTGCAATATGCTGAAAGTCTTTGGAAGTAAAGTATTAAACATGAAACAGCAACTGAAAGCCTGTTAACCCATTTCTAGAAAAGTATGCCTTAAACGAAGCAATTTTGTGAAGATATAGTATTCTGCATGCAGTTAAAGCTACCATATCACTGCCCTATTTTTTTAAACGTTTTCATCTTGTAAAGCATGAATATTTGCAAGCTTGCAGGTGGTATTTTGAAGAGTAGAATCCAAGCAGAGACTAGGCCTTATAAAATTAGAAAGCCTGAACACAGAAAAAGAATCAGAGTTTGCTAGTCTCAAATTTTGAGGTCTGCATTCTCCTATCCTTTGCTCTAATTCTGTTCCATGAGATACATGATATAAAAAGAAAAAAGTAATTGTCACCAAAAGTTGCTCCTCCTATCTCTTTACCTCTTCTCACCCCTCCTTTCATTGAGAACTTATTACAGAATGAAGTTTTAAGAAGTTTAAGTATTTGGGTGAATCCTTGAGTTCTGTGATTATCCTGCAAGTTGGCCACTTAAAAAGCTATAATTTCAAAAACAAAATAATCTCTACTACCAAAAAGATCAAAACAAAACAACTCCCCCCAAAACCTACATTCAAATACAGCATAAAATAAAGCATCAAGTATCTATATACTCTAACATAAATTTGATGATTCATTTACAATTATATTCAAATGAAGAAATTAAATGACAAAATTTAGACAAGCTATTTTGAAGAAGTTAATATAGTTTAGGTACCTTGAATTCATTAGACAGCAACAGATTAATAATGCATTTTCATATATAAATGGAAAAATCTGTAAAATATGACAAAAAAACTTTAACACAAAATTCAAACAAATAAAATAGTATCGATTCTACTTTATGGAGAGCCAAAGTTCCTACATAATAACATGCAAGAATTTTAAATTCTTGAAAGCAAGTGTCAAGTACTATACACAATTTCCATACACAGCAGGTAGTAAAGCAAGAAAAGAACTGACATAGTTACTCTCCTTAAAAGAGACATACAATGGAGAACTGTTATACAGCGCTAGCATACTACAGGTCTATGCATTAAAGATGTTGTGGCTATTAACAGTTTAAACCTTTACTGTATTTTGCTAATTGGTACATAGAACTTTAAAGCTTTTGAAAGATAAAACATTCCAGTCAGTTCAATCCTCCAGCATTGTTCAAGTATTCCAAGTAGGAACAAAGAGGAAAATAAATCTGCTTTAATTGCTGAAGAATCACAGATAATAGAGATGGCTGAATACTCTAGAGGAAAGATCTTTTGTTCCTTAAACAATTTAAATATAGAAAGATCATTCTCTATTTTAAGTTTTAATGGTGTCTGTCTGCATATAAAAACTGTTATTTTTTAACACTCATTTCCTCTGTGATATTTAATAAGTGTAAGTTTTTATATAACTTGATAATATATAAAAATAACATTTTGATGGGCATATATTTTAAGAAACAAAGTTCTGTACTTATCTAGAGAATTTACTTAGAAATAATTATATATGACAAATAATCTGACTTGTTTTAATGATTGGCATAGTTAAATGTTAGAATTAACTGAAGTTGTTTTAAACCTATTGTGTCATTGATGAGTAGAAATGTTTCTATTTTAAATTATCAAAAACTCTATTCAGATACATTTTCAATAATTTATATTTTACCCATAGACAAAATAACAAACTATTTTAATATTAGTTAATATGTTTATTAAATGTCATGTGTTAGGAATATGAAGTATAATGTAATAATCTTCTAAACACATAAGCAATCACTTATTAAATGATTAACATCATTGGTATATAACATATTTACTGATTAACTTATGCAAAAAGTACAGAAAGAAGAACCTTTCCTTTTAGCTTTACTAATAAGTCTTAACATTTTTCATTGAGTCTGTATTTGTTGCAATTTCTCTCAAACACACATACATGACAAGACTAAAAAAAAAAGACTAATTAAATGGCCATTTCACTATAAAAATTTACACTTCCAAAACTATTAGTCATTACTTCTTCCTTAGAATTTTAAGCAGTGTATTGCTGCAACCTTAAAGGCTATTCATTCATTTTTTTTCAATAGTATGCGGGTAGTGCAAAAACCAACACAGAAGTACACTGTAAAGAACTACAAAAGCTTCTAAAACATAAAATATGTGGCAAACTAATATTTATTTTTAGTCAATGCTTTTTCTCTTTTTATGTTAAAAGTCTCATCTAAGTACAAGAATATAAATAAGCATGTGTAGGCTGAAAAACTTGAAAAAACATTATCCATATTTAGTGAAAGTCTTAAAGAAAAAAAATCCCACATGCTAAACTGCCACCATGGTAGGTTCTCAAAGGCTGCTATTCTTTGATGTAAAATGAAATACTACTTAGTGAATAAAACATAGAAAAAACTCCTGTCTACCCTTCAAAGAGACATATCCTTTGACCCAGTGCTCCAGACTAAAGCCTTGAAATTTTTGCACAAGAATGCTGCGTGAGTAAAGTCCAGACAAAACAGACACTTGAGATGCTAGAGGGCTGTATAACCCCAATCGCAGACACTACTCCTTCCAATAATCTAGCAGAGATAGCGCTGCCATACACCAAAAGAAAGTAATCTCACCAAAAGAAAACTGACCCCGTAGGGAGAAAAGAAAAGCAGACAGTCAAAGCAAAAGTAAGCCTTTAACTTAGGTTTATCTTTTTTGTGCAGGTCACCTCTTAATGACCACTTTTTAATGCAAATTTGCAGACTTATAAAAAGTCTTCATCTATAAACTTTTAATATGTTAGGAAGGAAAAACAAAACAAATAAATATCTGTATAGCAAATATCATTGTTTTATCTTTGAAGGTTTGTAAAAACCATTCAATTTTACAAATTTCTTAGAACAAGCTGAAGAATGAAAAACATTTAAAAACCATTAGAGTAACAAAAAATTTCTATTAAATAACTTGTGGCTGCCTAAAGAATTCTAAAACAGCAATATTAAAAGCTCATTGGCTGAGCATGCTACCAGTACCATGTGCTTATTAATCAAATAGTAATTATTTCTGATAAGTATTGGCAAGTATCAAAGCTTTAGCTAGTGTTTTATAGCTAAAGCTATAAATTGCCAACTAGTAACATGCAAAAAATTGGCAACATTCAGAATACTATTATTTGTTTTATATGCACATCTAATTTTTAAATAAAGATATTAGTGGAGAATACTAAAGATGTCCAAAATATTAAGATATTACATCAATGGCAGTGCACTATATAGTAATTTCTCTAAAGTTTTCAAATAATAGCTTTCCTTCCCCATACCACATACCTCAAAAGATTTAAGCTTTACAGACTGCTAAATAAGTTTCACTTTTCACATGCATTTAAACTGAGAATGTATGTCTAACTAACAATAACACCTTTGTAAAAGTTAAAACAGTTGATGCTTAATAGTTTTTAAATAAAATAAGCACATGAATAAAAACAAACAATTTGAAGCGTCAATATAAATAATGAAGCATAGTGCCTGGCACATGTAAGTGCTCAGTGTTACTGAATAAATAAATGAAGAATGAAGGGAAGATGGCAGCCAACATAATTTATACAAAAGTAGCATATTAATGTCCAAACTATTATAAAGTTTATTTTGTATTATTCTTATCAATAAAGTGAAATTATTCCTATGTTTTCTGAAGGTGTTTCCTATTTTTTGTATTAATTTGTTAACTGTAGTAGTAAATAGTTATATGAGGTATTTGTGACAAAGAATCAGTATGTAAAAAACAGGCAATAAAAATGATTCCAAGCAAATTAAAAGTATATCTATGTAAGTCTAACTTATGCTTTGGTTGTTTTTTGGGGGGCGCACCCACTAAAAATCTTTTAAAGAGCACTGCAAATTTAACTTCTTTCTTTTGTATAGTTGAAGTGAATATAAAAAAGACAACATGTTCATTGGACTTGGGTATTCATCAAATGTCCTGAAAGGAGATTGAGGTGGGGGAGGCATAAAGGAAAAAAAGTTACCCTCATAATAAAGCACAAAGGCAAAGACATTCTTTACCAAACCTCCATGGCACAGCTCTTTCTGCAACAAAAACCAAGGGCCAAGCAAACAACCATTTATAAGCTTTTCTTATTATCTGTAGGAAGTATCACATATTTGGAAATAATAATGGTGCAATCTACAGAAAGTTTTTTTAAACACTGTGCTTCTAAACATTAAAGGATTATTTTTAAATGCTGTCATCTACTCTTTTGATATTTAAATTCTTATTAGTTCTGAGAGTAAACAAAAAGGTTAGCAGTTTATATACAACAAAAGAGGAGATAGTCTTAAAATCGACGAATTAGAAACTTACTATGTACTCCGATACTAAATTCTTTATTAACAATAATCCAGAAATTATCACACTTTAATTATCTGAAGATTTGCATTCTGACAATGTCAACATAATTCCAAAATTAGAGACTGAATTATTTGCACTAAAAAACACTATGCAGACTTTTCCCTTCTACATTGTATACCTAAAAGGAGGATAGGATACATGTCAATATACAATTGATACCCAGGAAAAAAGTCTTTCTTTGTATTTATATCAGTACTAACACCCTCTAAGATACTATGAAAATTCCTTTAGTTTATTATGTATTATATATTAAATTCTGTTGTAAGATGCAGCAGTAAAGCAAAACAAAACAAAAACCAGCTTTACTGGGTAACATGTCCTTTGAATGAATCAGAATAAGCTAAATATAATGAATAACATACACTCAAGATGGATGGAAAGAAACACGACTTGATAAAGCACACATAAAAAAAGAATCTGAGGTTTTAGCTCTCTGTAAAATCCACATATGAAGTATGAAAACCTAAATTTAAAGTTGCCGTACTAGAACTCATATTAACAGGAATAAAGGCAATAAACCTACCACAACCTACACCACATCTGCAGTACGAAAAATTCTGGCAACAACATTATAAAAGAGATTCAGTCAAACTGAATGGTAATCAAGATGATTAATTACCTGAATTCATGTGAAATAAATCAAAGCCTCGCAGATGTTTAAGTCAGAAAAGAAAAGACATAGGAGAATGATTCTCAAACTTCTTGGCCTTAGGAATCCTTCAGAATATTAAAATAATGCAGTAAAGTTTTCTTTATATAAGATATTTACATGCCTTATTTTATTGTTTCACTTTATTCACCTCAACAGATATTGGTGGGGGTTTTTTTGTTTGTTTTTTATTTACAAATTTAAGGTTCAGTCTGGCAAGCTTGGGTTGAGAAGTCTTGGGTACCATTTTTCCAATACTGTGAGAGCTCATTTCATGACTGTGTCACATTTTGCTTATTCTTTCAAATTTTCAAACTTTTTCATTATTATAATAACTGTTATGGTGATCTGTGATAAATTATCTTAGAAGTTACCACTGTAACTGTTTTGTGACACTATGAACTGTGCCCATGAGAGATGGAAAACTTAACTGACGTGTGTGTGTGTGTGTGTGTGTGCGCGCGCGTGTGTATGTTCTGATTCCTCCACCGCCCATCATTTCCCAGGACAAGGCACTCCCTCCCCTTGAGCCTTTCCATTCCCTGAAACATAACAATATTAAAACTAGGCCAATTAATAGCCCTACAGAAACTTCTAAGTGTTCAAGTGAAAGGAAGAGTCCCACGTCTCTCACGTTAAATCAAAACCCAGAAATGATTAAACTTAGTGAGGAGGGCATGTTGAAAGCAGAGATGGGTCAAAATCTAGGCCTCTTGTGCTAAACAGTTTTCCAAGATGTGAAAGCAAAGGAAAAGTTCTTGAGGATATTAAAAGTGCTATTCCAGTAAACTATGAATGATAAGAAAGCTAAACAGCCTTATTGCTGATACGAAGAAAGTTTCAGTGGTCTGGACAGAAGATCAAAGCAGCTAGGAATTCCCTTAAGACAAAGCCTACTCTAGAACAAGGCCCTACTCTGCAATTCAAACAAACAAACACA
>CAUYQG010010948.1:0-10460 GCA_963574415.1 Tarsius wallacei
TGGGCCTGCAGCATGGTTTCTGCAGCCAGGGGAGACTTTCTGGTGGGTGCATATTCCTTCTGTCATGTCTGCCTTGGACAAATAAAAATAAGAGGTCTAACTTAGTCATTCTAATAAGGCAATATGCCCCTGTTAACTGCCAAGTTTTCTTTCTTCCCTCCTCACTCACCTACTTTTCTTTCTCCTCAAGGCTGAGGCTTTCTGGTGCTCAAAAGAGCATCCATCTGATCAGCTAATTTACCATAAGGTGTTAATGACTAACAATGGACTGACGTAGTGCCCTCCAAGGGGATGCAAGTTGGAAGAGTCAGCGCTTCTACCTGCAAGGAAGGAATCAGAAAGTATTCCGGTGTTATGACAGTTTTGGAGGAAGATGTTTTGAGCGCATGCATTGTCCTAAAGAAAATGTCCTAACTCCCTCAAGCAGAGTTGAGAACTCTGTCCTTTGTGTGACCTCCTACCTATGAGTACCTCCTAGTGCTTCTCTCTCATGACTTTTTAAAATACAATATGGCATCATAAGCCAAGATCATAAACACTGGAGCCAAACTATTCAGACTGGCATCTTCCTCCCTACTTTTCTTAACTATGAAACCTTGGGCAACTAAATTAATTTCTCTGTGCCTCAGTTTCCTCAACTATAAATGAATGAGTTCTAGAGAATATATGTTTATAGGATGGGTAGGATTTATAACCAGAGAAACTTGGTGGAAGAACCTATTCCATGGATTGCTAGAAATTGACCAAAAATGAAATCAAGGGCCAAAGGAGCCCCAGAAGGGAAAGCAAAGTCTGCAAGATGCCCCAGATGGAAACAGGAGAGGTCATTTAACCTCCCTAAGGGGGTCAGGTCTGGAGACTCAGCTGGAGACCAGGATGATTGCTTGTAAATAATTAAGGTTTGTTAAGAAGATAATAAACTGTCTCTTGAGAGCTAGATGGAAAGTAATACATTGGAGAATAATGAAATGCTTGATGGAGCCGGCTGTTTGAGGCACACACACAGCACATTACATGAGCCCCTGGGAAACGGGCAGTGATGCTCCACTTAGGAAAATCCATTTGCTCAGGGAAACCACATTCTCAAGGAGGGAATGCAGGGGGCCAGGAGGGACCTGGCCTGCACCATGCTCTGGCGTGGAGAAAGTGCTGATCTCTGGGGAGGCTCACACTGCAAACTGGCTTTTCCTGACTCTTTAGGTGGGAACAGCCCCTGCAGGTTCTCAGACTGGCAGTTGGGAGGGAGGGATGGGATGCAGGGAGGGGTGCACTTTAGGACTCTAAATGTTTATTGAGCTGTTTGCTCAACATGGATCTTTAGGCATTTATTAACTCAGATCAATTCAATAAACTTCTCCTGAGGTCCTGCTCAGTGGGAGGCACTGGAAAAATCATCAGAGGTCTGTTAGTGCCCCATCTGGAAGCCCACCGGGTTGCCCCAGGACTTGCTGCTGGCTGGCTTTTCTGAACCACTTCTGGCAGCATGCGTATCCTGGGCACACTTAACTCCTGTGCTGATGTGGGTCTGTGTGTGCCAACCCCCGCCCCTCCCCGACCAGGTGGCTTGCTACTCTGGGCAGGGTCTGTATCTCAAACTTTCTTATATCTACCACTGCCACCTTCACCCTCAAGGTGTCTACATGAAGCTGGATGCAAACAAGCTTATCGATTGAGTGGTCTGTGGTACAGTCCCTGCCCAGGAAGCAGCTAGAGGTCACTGGTAGCCTAATTAGGTGTTAAAGTGTCAGTGTTAAGGGAGTGAGGTGTGGTTCCGGCAGAGGGGAGGAGCCCGGTTAAAACCAGGAAAAGGGGTTTGAATGGAAAAGGTAATTGAAGAGGTAGAACTTGACATAGGGCCCTCAGGATTCAATTCACTGTGTTAGACTATGTGTGTATAAGGGAATAAAGCAGGATGCAAAACTGCGTAGACAACAGTATCCCAATCACACAGAGAGGGCAAATTCTAGAAGAAAATGTATCGAAATAACAGTGTTCATAGCAGTTCTGTGGATTCTGCAGTCTTGGGGAACTTCTGGGTTTCTTCTTTGTGTTCCTTTATTTTCCAAGTGCTCTGCAAGACCCACACAGTATTCTCGTACTCATAACACCAAGCAGGAGGGAGGAACAGAGGCTGCAAGGGTGGCCTGACACAAGAAGATGAGAAAGCTGAAATCAGAGGATCTTGAACAGGTTTCTTTCTTTCTTCATTCATTCTTTCTTTCATTCTCGCTCGCTCTCGCTCACTGCGTGCCAGGATCTCACTCTGTTGCTCAGGCTGGAGTGCAGTGGTATGATCATAGCTCATTGCAGACTTGAGCTCCTGGGCTCGAGCAATCCTCCCACCTCAGCCTCCCAAGTAGCTGAAACTACAGACCTGAGTCACTGCACCTGGCCTTGAGCAGGTTTCTTGAGTCCCCTCTGGTACTGAAGGTGGAAGGGTTTGGGTGGGCAGGCACCCTTAGAAAGGCAGAGACTGAAAGTCGAGGAGAAGCCAGATATAGGAGCATGACCTCAGCCTGGGAGGGGACAGAAGAGGAGGGGAAGGCTCAGGGCACAGAAGGAGGACTCACATTGCTCTCGGCAAGTATCACCTGTTCCCCAGTGCAGATGGAGATAAGATGAGGCCACGAGATCTAGAGCCAGATGCACATTTTATGCTCCTCTCCCAGTGAACTTTGTGACGGTCCTCACAGAAGCGTCTGTCTGTCGCCATGTTCTGCCCAAGCCCGGTGTTTATGGCAGGGCAGAAAATGAGGAAGCAGCCCAAAGGTCACTGGGTAGCAGAGGACAGGGAAGCACCTCAGGAAGGAGGCGGGTTCCAGCTGTGACAGTTGGTGCCCCGGGCAGAGGCATGCTTCAGGGCTAGGGTGATCTGGGAACAGAGACAAGCCCCGCAGAACAGGCAGAGAGAAGACCAAAGGGTAAAGCCTGAAGGCTGCCAACCTGGGGTTGCTTGAGGGGGCAACCAAACTCCCCTGCCCCCCAAGTCCACTATGTCCTCCCCCTGCTGTGTCAACTCTGAAACCCCACCACTGAGACAAGGCCCTGTCTGGGAAGGAGGAAAGACACGCTAAGCAACCCTTTCCCTCCAGCCTGCAGGATGGGCCCATTTCCCGGCCAGTCTCTCCTATCCAAGACTTGAGGCAGGCAGGTTCTAAGAGAAGCAAGTAAGCTTAAGAAAGGAGAGCTTGGAGAGAAGCAGGGGCAGCCCAGAGAAGAAAGCAAGCAGGAAGGGCTGTATGGAAGTGGCGAGGCAAGCCAGCCTGCTGCCTCCAGCGTTCCAGAAGGGCTGGTGCTCATTCATTAGGGACCGTCCAGCAAACAGCTGCCGGACACTGAGTCCCGAGCACCATGCCAAATGGTGTGGACAGAGACAGACACGGTTCCTGCTTGCTGGGCATGCGGTCCTCTGGGTGAGTCAGACAGTGATAAACAAATCATCATAGAAGTAAATGTAAAGCCACCATGGTGACAAGTGCTACCTGCCTCATGAGAGGATATAACTGAGGATTGGGGGATGTGGAGAGGTTGCCCCAAGGAAGGGTCTTTTGAGCTGAGATTGGAGGATGAGCAGGAGTGAACCATGGGAAAAGGAGAGAAGGGGCGGACTGGGGGGAGAAGGGCACTGGGCAGAGGTCTAGGGTGGTAGGAGGGGCATACGTTTCAGAAACTAAAAAGCCAGTGTGTAGCAATGGTGCTGAGGGGGCGGCATGGGGTGTGTGATGCCCCTGTGGGAAATCCTTTCCCCTCCCACTATCATTCCATATAAGCACACAGGGCAAAGCAGTGTACAATCACACGATTTAGGGTGAACCCTGCTGTCTGCTCTCTGTCAGCCACAGAGTTTGTCCTCCTCCAGGCAACTCTGGAGTCACACCACGACCAGTATAGCCAGAAACTGTGGGCTGGGTTCAAGCCCCACAGGCCATGACAACGATTTGCCTCTTTATCCTAATAGTCGTGGGGGGGGGGGGGGGGTAATTGAAGGACTCTACGCAAAGATAGTGACGTGGTCGTGATTTTATTTTAAAAGATCATTCTGACTCTAGGGTGGAGAAGAATTGAGGGAAGGGGAAAACAGGTCTGCCAGGCAAACCAGGAGGCTGTGGCAGTAGCTTAGGAGAGACGGGGCAGATCAGTGAGGTGTCTTAGACTGAGCACTCATTACATCCTTTCCTCTCTGAGTCTGGGACTGACACTGGCCTGGGACATTTTAGTCCTGACTGTGTCTCTGAGGGCAGGCATGAAGTGCACGAGCTCTTCCTACGAGCACCAGCTTCTGACTAGTGCTCAGGTGGTGCCAAGGCCCCAGCTGGGAGCCTTGAGGACTGGAGGGGCAACAGGACCCAGGGCCATGAAGCAGATGGAGGGCGGGTGGCCCATCTTGCAGGTGCACTTGTGGGCTGTATGTGACCCAGATCCTTTCCTCTAAAGGCCCAGATTGCCATCAGATGTGCACATCTGAGACTGAGCCCCTTAAACTACACTGCCTGGGCCAGGCCACTGCACAGGGCTGACACATGTAAGGGACACTGGTCTCAGATATGCCACTATGACAGGGCAGACCCCAGAGAGCAACCCAAGCCTGTGTGACCACAGGAACGTGGCACTTCAGAGCAAGCAAGTGGAGGGCACCACCTTTAGGAAAAATCTTCCTGCTGGGTCTTGTACCTCTAACAAAAGGTCCTCAAGTGGCAGGATCTACCCCAAATGTTAGTAACTTGGAAACTTAGTTCCCATCAAAAGTCCACCATGGATCAAGAATCCATGGGTTTACTGAAACTTTTTTATACTGGGGAGAAAAATATATTTTTCATCTGGTATGATATTTTGGAATGATGAATTCCTTTATTTCTCTGAGTAGACCAGTGCTTTCCAAAGTTTTTCTAATTTAACTTAGAAAAACAGGGACGTTTCCTCTAGTCCTAGCAAGGTGAGGTGTGTGTGCATGTATATGTGTATTATTGGGTCTTCAAAGAGTTCAGTGGCTCTGAGCAGAGCTGTTTAGTGACTTCCTTCCCAGCACTTTCCTGGTGGATTCCTCTCTATGTATATCTTTTTATGCATCTGTGCATTCCAGCACATAACATCTTTCATGGAGTCTGATAGCTGAAAAAATTTCCCAGAGTGGAAGAGCCTTAATTTTGTGCACAAATTGAAGCATTTTCTCTAACAGGCTTTGGGAAGGGCCAGCACACAGTGACCTTTTTTGGTGATAATTTAGAGCCCATCTACAGTGATCTCTGACTCTCTTCCTTGGCATGGGTTGGCCAGCACAGAGCTCTCAGATGATTGGTTACTGAAGTCTAGTTAATTTTCTGTCGCTTACATTTGCCCACAGTAATAACAACAGCAGTACTAATAACTGGCACTTATTGAGTATTTATTATGTGCCAGGCACTGTTCTAAGATCTTTATATGTGCAAACTCATTTGATATCCACAATTACCCTATGGGAGGTACAGTGTGCCTTTTACACATTGCAAATTACCCTCTTCATTTGGCAAGGTGAAGGAACTTGGCCATGTCACAGCCAGTTAAGAAAGAGGCCCTGGGCCAGGCCTCCTTGATAGCCTGGGATGACTGTGGAATGCTGAGATGGAGGACCAGGAGCATCTCCTGGGCATGGACATACGTTTTTTATCACAGATTCTGTTTAGAATTGTCAGCACATGGTGATCATAAAAAGCAGACCAAATTTTAGTCAGTTTTAGGACTGTTTTTGAATTCCTTGCCATAAGTTTGTACCCCTTCATACAACCTTATGCAGCATCTTCTGCTTCCCCGAAGTCCAGTCAAGTACCGGGCCTATTCCCATCAGCCTGGCATTTCCCTGCCCAGGTCTCAGCAGGATCTGTTCCTGGGCAAGATCAGATGGAGAAGGGAAGAAGAGAAAAGTCCGGTAGGCTCCTTGGAACTCAGCTTAAGCTCCACCTCTTCCAGGAAGCCTTTCCTGATGTTCCTCTGCTAACCTGGGCAAAAGAGGAGGTAGTATCTTCTCATGAGGCCTGGTGGGGAGGGCTTCCTGGTTGCTTTCAGACTTGATCTTTACAGGCCTTCCTTGTTCACCTGCAGATGGCAATGGCTATTCCACCACTGGGTATACTCTGTCCACATGCCTTGAGCTGACCACCAAGTCTGGCTTCTCCTGCCTCACTATTCTGGCCTTTTCCCCCAGTGTAACATATGAAGGAAGATATGGTGGTGGGCACATGATTCTGGGCTGGGCAGGCTGGGAAAGCGGAAGGAAGAGGTAGAGGCAGAAGACATGCCCTAGAACTGGTTCTGCTGGGAGAGGTCACCCAGGGGACACCTGCCTACTCATAGGAAGAAGCAAAACATCCTGCTCCAGGCAATTCAGAGTTAAGGCCACTTTCATTCTAAGCTGGGTGAGAGTTTTGTATGTTTTTTTTCCTAAGCCAAACTTAATTCTTTTTATCTATGTATTAGTTACAACCAGACTACAAACATAGGATATATATGGGGTGCGGAGGTTCAGGGCATGGTGGAGGGTTCTGACTCAGAGGAAGAAGGTCTGAGAACCACTGGCCTAGCCAGGAGAGGATGGTCATTTCCTTTCAGGCTTCCTCCCTTGGGCCTTGAAGCATCCTTTTCTCTGGATCTGATGGCTGAGATAGGCTCACTGGTGACAGATCCTTCCAGATCCTCACTTCCACAGTACCTGCACATACTATGTGCTCAGTCAAGAGTTATTTGGGTGAACGAATGAACCAAGCAGGCTGCTTAAGCAGATAATGAGACCTCTGCCTTCAATCAGGTGGACTTCCTGCAGCCTGTGCTACCGATCTTTTCCAGGTCTACCTCCAAACCGTGGGATCCAGCCGCTCCCCAGTACCAGGCTTCTCTCTGCTCAAGGGCCCCAAGGCTGTATTTTGAGAGATAAGGGAGGAGAGGGGGCCTGGGCCTAAGAGAACCTCTGTGAGCTGTAGGACAGGTGGCCCTGGGCTTGCCTGCAGGTTCAAAAAGTGAGCTCTAAACCAGAGCCTCCAGGTTCCACTTCTCTGGGCTTGGGGTTTCTGAGTTTCCCATAGAGCTCTTCACCCTTTTCCCATCTTGCTGGATCCTAGAAGCCCACACCGAGTCTGAACTGCAAACTGATGGATGAACACCCGGAACTAAAGGCACTCCTAAAATATCCCTACCCCCGCTCATCTCTCAGCATCCCTGCCTCCATTCTCCTTCCTTCTTCCTTCCTGTGCCAAGACTTCCTTTCTAATCCTTAGACATTCCACAGGTCCCTACACAACTACTTTGCTATTAGGCCCTTGATTTGGACTCAACCATATAGTCATGGGTGTCTGATTTCCCCTCCTTTATAGTTTTCAATGACAACAGTACCAGAAGGGCTGAGGAGCTTTGGCCTTCAGAAAAGGCTGTTCCAGTTTGTTGTTTTTTGAAGGTTTTGAGTCTTTGCTTGCTCTGTGAATTCTGTTGGATAAGTTGCAGTGTCTCTCTACCTCAGTTCCCCTATATGTGATACAAATGCTAACTCTCTTACCACTGTCTCTTTTCCCCGATTTTAAGGCAACAATTAAAATCCTAGATAGAGAATGTATCGTATCTAGGTCCACACATCCTGAATTTTCTGGGACAACCCTAATGTTAAACACTTTGTCTCCAGTGTCAGATCTTGTCTAATGCTACAATCTAGTTTGGGGTTTTTAAAAATATGATCTTGAAAGCATTTTGAACTCTTCACTCCAGCAATGGGCTACAATTTATTTATGAATATGCAAATAAAAACCATTCTGATTCTGGACACTGGCCTGGAAACTGCCTAGCAGGAACACAGCCATGTCCCTGGAGGCCCTTCCTGGGGAGGCTTGGGGAAAGCCTCTTCCCCAGCCCCTGTCCCCACGTCTCAACCACTCCAGGTGCTGGACAGAAAAGGGGCCTACTCACCTGCCCAGAGCGTCCACAGCACAGGCCTCATCTTCCCCACAGTGGTCTCGCTTCCTCTCTGCCCCAAACTCAGCCTGGTACTGCAGGCACCAGACAAGTCCAAGCTGACTAGTTAAAGCTAGGGTAGCCTCTGGCCTGGCCCCACCTGAGATCTCTGCAGTACTCCCTCTTCCCACCCACTTCTGCCCAGCCTGGCCCACATGCCCCGCCTCTCAGCTGGATTGGCAGGTGAGGCCACCTGTGGGCCTGGGCTCATGCTCCACCTATTCCACCAAAGGTACTAAGAGGAGTCTTCCCTACCTTCCCCTTGAAGCAGTCACCTCCTCTGACTTTTCCCTGTTTAGTAGGTGGACAAAGTCCTAGACTTCTCACAGAGGTGTGAGACTCTCTTATAACTGACAGGAAGTTGTTGCCTTGTAATAAAAAGGGAAATACTCTCAGAGGTAGGGTTCCAAGTCAGTAAAAGAAAGGTGCTGCCCATACTCGCTGAAACATGTTGAGACAGTGTGATTTGTTCCTCTCCTTTCTCCGTTTCTGCAACCCTCACCCCACATCATGCCAGAGGTACATTCACAAAAAAGACAGAAAGCCTCTGCCCTCAGAGTTTATGATTTGGTCAGGAAAGTAGCAAGTAAACGGAAAAGATCACCTTGGGGATAGTATGACCAACTCGTTCCAGTTTTCCTGGGACTGTTCCAGTTTTCAAACCAAAAGAATTCCCCTCAGTCCCAAGCAACTGAGATGACAGTCACCCTCCTTAAAGAATGATAAATGCCACAGGGAACATATTTATCCAGGAGCAGGCTCTGTTACTAGCTTCTTCCATAGATATGTTATATATAAGATCAAATATACACAAATAACAGTATGCCATATATGTTGTTCTGCAGTGTTTATTTTATTTTATTTTTTCAGACAGTTTTTTGTATCAGTACATGTAGCAGAAACCACCATCTAGTTAACAGATGACAGTATTCCACCGTATGTGACATTATTTAATCAAACTACTTGTAGGATCATCTTGCCTCACCTTTCACAATTGTGGAAAGAGTTGCAACCCGTATCTTTTTGCGTACATTTTCTTCACACATGTTGTGATTATATATGTAGGATAAATTCTTAAAAGTATAATTTCTGAAATGACTAGGTCAACGGTTACGCACATTTGTAATGTTTGTAGATATTGCCCACTGTCCTCCATAAGGATTTTACCAGCCTACACTTCTATTAGCAGCATGAGAATGGCTGTCTCCCCATGAACTCACCAATACATTTATCAAGCCTTGTAACACAATATCAAACTTTTGTTCTTTGCCAATCTAAGTGAAAATGATATCCCATGAATATGTAATTTACTTTTTAAAAAATTATCAGTGAAATTGATGTCGTTTCATATAGTTGTACATCATTTATATTTCCTTTTCTGAGACTAGGTATTCATTTGTCCATGTTTCTATTGTGTTGTTGGTCTTTAGCTTGTTGATTTCTTTTTTTTATAATTATATAAATTTTTTATTTTAAAATTGTGGGGTACAGTTAAGGGTTAGGTATACAAATATGCATTGTGCAGGTACCCTTGTTGATGAGGTATGCCCTCTCCTTCCCCAGATATATATTGACTACCATTAATCCCACCTCCCTGCCCCTCCCTGCCTCCCCCCCAGTAGTTTCCCGCCACTGTCAATCCTTTTCTTATAGTATTACAGTAGTTGTTCAAGGTCCATTTATGAGTGAGAACATGTAGTATTTAGATCTTTGTTTCTGTGAAAGATCACTCAGTATTATAAACTCTAATTTCATCCAGGTTGCTGCGAAATTCATGATTTTGTTTTTTTTATGACTGCGTAATACTCCATTGTGTATATGTACCACATTTTAAAAATCCAATCGTCTTTTGATGGACAGCAAGGTTGGTTCCATGATCTTGCTATTGTGAACAATGCTGTGATAAACATATGTGTGCAGGTATCTTTTTTATAGAGTGATTTGAGTTCTTCCGGGTATATTCCAAGTGGGGGGATTACGGGGTCATATGGAAGGTTGATTTTTAGAACTTTTAGGAATTGACACACTGATTTCCACAGAAGCTGTACTAGTTTACACTCCCACCAACTGTGTAGAAGTGTTCCCTTTTCGTCACATCCTCTCCAGCACCTGTTATTTTTTGAGTTATTGATGATGGTCATTCTGACTGGAGTTAGGTGGTATCTCAGTGTAGTTTTAATTTGTATCTCCTTGATGACTAGTGAGGCTGAACGTTTTTTCATATATCTGTTGGCTGCTTGTATGCCTTCTTTTGAGAAGTGTCTATTCATAACTTTTGCCCACTTTGTAATGAGGTTGTTTGTTTTTTTCTTTTCAGCATGTTTGAGTTCCTTGTAGATCCTTGATGTTAGGCCTTTGTCAGACATGGAGTTGGCAAATATTTTTTCCCAATCTGTAGTCTGTTGATTTCTAGCAGCTCTTTGTATGTTAGGGAAACTAACTTTTAGATGTGATAAGTATTGCAAATATTTTCCTCAGTATTTCTTTGTATT
>CAUYQG010010950.1:0-17728 GCA_963574415.1 Tarsius wallacei
TTTTCAACTGGCCCCTTTTGTTTTCACTTGTCCTGTTCTTCTGTGTTATTCTGATTATATGGATGCTCTGGTGGTGTTATTGCTATTGTTGTTGTTTTGTTTTATGCTTTGCAAATCATACCCCTAATATATCGGATAAAGAGGCCATGGTCTTTCTCAAAAATATTAGAGAAGCTCTCACTCTTGGTCTAGGCAAGTTGATTTTATCCTTTTTGGTGACTAGATATTCTTTTAGGAATCTAGTCCTTAAAAAACACCTAGTGGTGAAATATGTATTTGGTAGATAGAGGTAGTCTGTGAAGAGAGAATATATTTTAGACAGGGAAAATGGTATGGATAAAACACAAAGACAAAGAAACAATCATTCATTCATTCCAATAAAGGGTAAGGCTCAATCAGGAGACTGAGAGGGAGGGTGTGGCACAGGTCCACCTGGTTAGCAAATGGGGTTAATTCCCCTAAACATGTGCTGACGTGCTCACTTTCAGGTGGGTAGAAAAGTAAAGAGTTCAGTAGAGGGATAGGTAAGAAGACAAAATAGAGGAAGACATACACACAGAAAAGAAAAGAAAAGAAAAGGTTATTTTTGATAACAACCTTACTATAAGTGTAGAGAAGGGACTATGTATATTTCTTCTTTCCTTCTTTTCAAAAGTTGGAGAAACATGAAGTCTAGATGTTTGGAATCATCTGACACATTATAACAGATTTTATATCTTGGTGTCACAGCAATGAGATGGACTGAAATGGTCACTCCAGTTGTAGCAATGACACATTTATTGGCAACTTGAAAAGAGCCAGGAGTCTCCCTTCAAGGTTTTTCTGGGACAAATGAGACCCCTGGGGTCTACTCAAGTCACGTCTCTACTATGAAAATCATACAATAAATTCAAGGTAGAGGCACAAGGGTTCCCTCAAGCTGATTTATTCTTGTCATGTCGTCTATTTCCGAGGTGTTACCATTCTCATAGCTGGGGAATCCTCAACTCGGTGAAACATAAGGGTTGATAAAATATGAAAGGCAAAGAAGGAAGCCGAACTTTTGTAGAAGTAAGTTTAAGTACAGAAAATCTTTGATTTCTAATTCTTTCACCCAGGGTCTTGCCTTTGCTGTCATCTTCTACACAGTCCTCTATTTTTTCTGCAGTAAGTTGACTTGTTAATAGGTGTGACTTGACAGTTCCTGACACTTGCCACTGGGACTCAAGGACATACGCTGTTAAGCTCTGAAATGGAAATACTAGAAAATGTCCTTCTGGAGGCCAGGAATGAGAAAAAGTACAAAAGTTTGGTGAGATTTGGGAGATTACAGAATGATAAAAAAAACCTTCAGTGGCACCAAACAGCCTGTGAATTTTCCTAACTATTGGACATCTTTACCTGTCCATGAGATCACTCTAGTAAGCTCTGCTGGTTCTGAGAGTGAGCCATGATCCTTACACCAAGGCAGCTTTCTCAGATTCACCTAGTCGGCCCTGACCAGAGATACTATATTTTTTTCAGAAATGTTATACTATCTCTTGACATCAAGTTATTTCAAAAAATAGGATACTATGACATCCTTCTAAGCATGTGTGTCAATCAGATTGAGCCATAATTACATAGTCTCTTCTAAGGTAGAAAAGACTGGATAAAGAAAATGTGATATACATATATACGTACACAAACACATACACACACACACACGATGGAATACTATGCAGCCATAAAAAAGAACAGAATCATATCCTCTGCAGCAACATGGATGGAGCTGGAGATCATCATCCTAAGTGAACTGACTCAGAAACAGCAAACTAAACACCACACCACATGTTCTCATTTAAATGCGGGAGCTAAATGGAAATAATTGACACTGGAGATGTCAAAAAGGAAGGAAGCGAGGAGAGGGGATAGGGCCCAGAAGTTTCCGAAGATACAATGTTCACTATCTGGGAAGTGGGCCACCTGAGACCCAATCCCCACCACGACCACTAGGTCCCTGTAACAAACATGCACATGTACCCTCCCACATCTAAAAGAAAATAAAACTATATTAAAAGAAAGAAGAAAAAGTAAAAGGCAATAGAGTTTGACTGTCAGAATCCCAAGGCCATTCTTTCATTATACACCATGGTGTCTAGTATGCTAGTCATTCATTCACACTTACCATGGGGCTGCTGAAAGCAGCCTGTCTGGAATGAGGCATTTCACTGCCTCCTTCTCCACTTCCTAGAGTGAAAGAGCTTCCGGCGAGATGAGAAGAGGGCTTCCTTCCCATAGGCCCATTATGCACTGTCCTGCAGCTATGGTTTCTCTGTTTTGCCATGTTGCCAAGGGAGCCGCCAAGAGTGTCTGTAAAATCTTCATCTTCAGAGACAGCTTCCTGATAGGACTCTAACCTCTTGGCTGAAGGATAAAAAAAATCACACTGAGTTAACATCTGAGAAGAGCCACTTGCAAGTTGAATATGACAGGCAGTTACTTAAACGGCTATTTTACACCATCTCTTCCCCTTTCCATCATGGCTGCCAAATCCCACCCCTATACCCTTTGTTAATGAACTTTCCTCATGTGTCATTGAGAAAAGTGGAAGCAATCAGATGGGAACTCCCTTCTTTTCCCATCATCAAATCTACCAAGTTAACTGCAGCAGTACTCATACTCTCTGCGTTTCAACCTCCTACTATGGTTGAAGTGTTCCTCCTTGTTTCAAACGCCAAATTCTCCCCTTTTGATGGATCCCACCTTGCCAAGCTCCTCAATGTCTTCACTCTTACAATTCTTCCCTCTTTCACTGACACCGATCTTTCTTTACCCATGACTTTCTGTCCCCATCTCTCCACTGACTTCACTCCTGTCAAGGTAGCCAGTGAACTCCCTGTTGCCAAATCCAGCGATCCCATCTGTCCTTATTGTGTGTGATCTCTTAGTATCCAACAAAGCTGACCATCCTTTCCTTCTTGAAGCATCTCTTTTGGTTTCTCTGACACCACACACCATATTTCCTCCTATTTTATTGGCTGCTGCTTCTCAGCTTCTCCTGCTGTCTCTACTCTCAGCCCTCACATATTGGAGTGGAGCTTTTCTTCTCCACCTATACCCCCTTCCTTGGTGATCTCATCTGGTTCCATCCTTGAAATATAATCTCTCTGCACATGACCGCTATGTAGGTATAAACCTGGATTTTCAGCTCCGACCTTGCACTGGAATTTGGACTCATGTATCCAACCTTCCACTTGGTACTTCCACTTGGGTGCCTCAGGTTCTTCCAGGAGACACAGGCATGGCTCACTCCCTTTCCTCCTCCAAATTTCTTATCATGTACCCTGGGAAGTGAAGATTTCCCTGATCTGGCCACATTATTTACGATAGATCCTACACCAGGACTTACTACTGCCTACATGTTACATATCCTATTTATTTTTTATTTTTATTTTTTTGAGTCAGAGTCTCACTGCATCCAGGCTGGAGTACAGTGGTACAATCATGCCTTACTACAGCCTCAATCTCCCAGGCTCAGGCAATCCTTCTTCCTTAGCATCTCAAGAAGCTGGGACTACAGGTATATGTCACCATGGCCGGCTAAGTTTTTGATTTTTTTGTAGAGATGAAGTCTTGCTATGTTGCCCAGGCTGGTCTCAAACTTCTGGGCTCAAGTGATTCTCCCACTTGGGCCTCCAAAAGTGCTGGGATTATATTGTGAGTCACTGCACCTGGCCTATTTTATTTTTTAAACTGTTCAGTAGGACACTGACTTCAAAAGGGCAGATAATCTTGTCTGTTTTGTTAATATGCTATTCTCAGGGTCCAAAGCAGTGACTGATAGGCACGCAACAAACACTTATTGAATAAATAACAGTCATCTTAAATTTAACATAGTCAGGCAGAACTCTTCTTCCCTAAACTTGTTTTTTCTGGTCTTCCCCATCTTTGTAAATGACACCTAACTATCTACCTAGTTAGTTAACCCCCAAACCTAGGATTCTCCTTAATTCCTCTCTTCTTCCCCATATTCAAAGTATCACCAACATCTGTCCACTAGACACTCAAAAATAGAGCCCAAATATCTCCATTTCTCTCCACCTCCCCTACCTCAGTCCAAGCCACCATCACCTCTTAACTGGACCAGTGTAACGGCCTCATAACTGGTCTCCTTGCCCCTCTGCAACCCATTTTTCCAATAGCAGCTACAGGTACCTTCCTAAAAGATAAAGCACATCAGATCACTTCCTGCATGAGACTCTAGTGGCTTTGCAATTCACTTAGAATAAAACCTGAACGCTTTATCTTGGCTCCCATCATACAAAGTGATCTGACCCCTGCTGACCTCTCTAATTTTCTTGTCCCTCCTTTTTCCACATTCCCACTAAAATTCAGACTCACTGGCTTTCTCTCTTCAAAAATTAACAAGCTCACTCTTGCTTGAGGGCCTTTCTACTGGCTGCCCCCTCACTGGGACTGGAAGGCTTTAATAAAAGTTAAGTGAATGTGGTGTCTCTCTCTCGCGAGCTCTCTCCCTCTCTATCTCTCTCTCTCCCCTCTTCTCCTCCTCCCTCCTTCCCTCTCTCTCCCTCTTCCTCTCTCTCAAAATACCTTATTGTACCATACCACTGGACATTGAAACCATGAAAATCAAAATCATGGACAAAGGAGGACCACTGTACTTGAAAGCACACATCAACAGGAAGGTTATTCTTAGCAATTGTGCAACTTCTGCTAGGCATCATTAAGGAAATCAGTCATCATGTAACTGTGTAATTAGTATAATCCAAGGTACTCAGCTATCATTGTGGGGCTAACTTGCTCAATAAATAGAGCTGTAAGAGTGGAATCAAGAAGGCTTGGATAATTTTGGGAAAACCTGTGAGAAGTAAATAGACCAGGAAAGTTACAATGTGATTCAGAAAATGAAGCTACTAGACCTATCATTCCAGGCCCAGTAAAAATTTTATAAAAGTTGAATACGAGAAGCAAAGATATGTTGTCATACTGATAAACAAAATGTATCCAGATGGCCATGAAGATTCTAAATATTTCTCTGGCAGTAGTTTCTAATTAGTTCCATGAATGCCTCAAAGAGGAGCAGAAGTTCTTGTCTTCTGCCTCATAAGAAAAACAGAATCTGTTCTTTCACCCTGGGCAACATAGTGAGATCTTATCTCTAAAAACAAATTTTAAAAAGCTGGGTGTGGTGGTATGTGCCCGTTGTCCCAGCTACTCAGGAGGCTGAAGTGGGAGGATCACTTGAGTCCAGGAGTTCGAGGCTGCAATGAGCTATGTTTGCACCATTGCACTACAGTCTAGGTGACACAGTGAGCCTTGTCTCAAAAAAAAAAAAAAAATCTTTTTTTTCCTTTGTCTGAAGGTAGGTACTAAGGTATCAAATTATCTATTTTATTTCTCTTCCTTATTTAATCCCCAACCTGTCTTTTCCCATTCCTGTCTTCAAAGATCCAGTAACCTGTTACTCACATTGATTTGATATCTGGAAGAACTGGTGAGACTATGCCATGAAAAGCTTCTTGTACTTTTCAATGCGCTCTCCAAAGGGCCAATACCTAGGGCAACCAGTATTCAGAGGAGCTTCCTTCACTTGTTTTATCTGCACATCCTCCATCAAACCTTCCACTATGAACGAACTCCCCAAATACTTCACCAGCATTTCACCCTCTGTTTGTAAAAAAAAACACACTCAGCTAGGTTTCCTTCAACTCTGTTAGCCACATGTCCTTGATACACTAACCTTTGGTTCTAAATGAATTTCCCACACGTTTCCAGCGTTTCAAGAATGTTCAATATCCTGCCTTCAAGACTTTCATCAGAGCAAAATCCACCTCTAATATTGACTGCCTGAAAAGCAAAACCACCTGGAACAAGAACACTGGCTTGGCTCTTATGACACTTAACATGGTAATTTTATGTCTGTGTGTCTGCCTCCCATCTAGTTCCTGTTTCTGATTTTAACAACAATAACAATAATTACAACAACAGTAACAGCAGCTAATAGTTACAGAAAACTCAACCTATACCACACTCTGTTCTAAGAGCCTTTACTTGAAGTATCTTCTCTCATCTTCTTAACCACTCAATGAGGTTGATACTTAACCACCCAATGAGGTTGATACTATCATTGACCCTTTTTATCGAGGCACAGAGAAATTAGATAACTTGTCCAGGGACACACAGCTTGTAGGTAGTGGAAATGGGATTCAGACTCAAGAGGCCTGATGCCTAAATCCTTGCTCTTGGAAAGCACTCAAGGCTGCCTATGTGTACATCAGATTCACAAATTATGTATCACAAAAGCACTCTCTAGACTAGCCCACACTGAGGGACATTCTGCAAAATTCCAGAGTAATGCCCCTCAAAACTGTTAAGTTCATCAAAAAGAAGGAACATCTGAAGAACTGTCAAGTCTAGGGGACCCTAAATGATGACTGAGATATCATTTCCTGGATAGGATTCTGGGACCAGAAAAGGACACTAGGCAAAAATTAAGGAAATCTGAATAAAGTACAGGTTTCAGTTAATAAGGATGTGCCCATGTTGGTTCATTACTTAACAGAAATGTATCATATGACTAATGTAAGATGTTAACAGCAGGGCATGAGGGTGTACCTGAACTCTCTAAAATATCATTGTAAGTTTTTCATAAATCTAAAACTATCCTAGACTATCCTAAAATAAACAGTATTTTATTTTATTTTTTTGAGTTGGAGTCTCACTCCATCACCCAGGCTGGAGGGCAGTGGTACACTCACAGCCACCCCAGTGAGCTCTGGCGATCCTTCCACCTCAGCCTTCCAAATAGCCAGAACTACAGGCGTGCACTACCACACCTGGCTAATTTTTGATTTATTGTAGAGATGAAGTCTCGCCAAGTTGCCCAGGTTGGTCTCGAACCTGTGGGCTCTGGCAATCCACTTGTCTCAGCCTCCCAAAGTGCTGGGATTACAGGTTGAGCCACCGAGCCCCATCAATGGTTTATTTTTTTAGAACATATTCCCTCTCAGCAGTCTTTTAAAGGAGTGTTTTTAAAATTTTCATATGCATATTAATCACCTGGGGATATTGTTAAAACACACAAATTAATTGAGGCTCTGAAGAGGGGTCTGAGGTTCTAACACAGGCCTAGGTGCTGCTGAAGCTTCCAACACACGAGCCGTGCTTCTAAGCTGCAGGGTCTTAAAATATCTAATAGTGCTGTCAGATGCTTTTAGTTCAACTGCATATGCATAAGAGGTTATTCCCAAGCAATGTTCTTGATGAAATTATCTCCTAGGCAACACTTTTGCTAGAAAACCCAGAAGGACTGGCTATTAAAACACAGATACACCATTGAATAGCTTTCATTTTAGTGAATATCATATGTCTCAGAATTATGTTCTAGAAAGAACTGCCCTCTGCCATAGTGTGTATGTGTGTGTTTGTGTATACACATGTGCCTGTTTTTAAACCACTGCGTAGGTAAACCAGAAGCTCTGGATGTGTCTATGGCAGAGAAGTGTTTATTGATAGTGTCAGAACCTTCTAGAGGTAGGAAACACTCTGCGGTTCCCAAACAGGTTGCTTATCAATGACAGTTCAGTCAGGACAGTATCTGATTCCTTGTCATGTGGTATCCTTTCTGCCAAAGAGGCCACAAAAGAAAAGTACACTCTTGGACAAGAGTGTGTGTGTTCAGGGACAAGGGTGAAAGGGCTGTTATCAGCCTTTTGAAATGTTACAAATACAAAATTTTAAGTGATATAAACACAAAAAATAAAGCAGTTCTTCCTATTGTATATTTTATGAAACATTATTGCTGCAAGATACTTCCTGAACATTGGGATCTATGGTCAAATAATTTTAGAAAACAGTAACTTCACAAATGCACTTAATAGCGCAGCATTGTTTATCACAACAAACAACTATTGACCACCTAAACCAATGGTGGATTTGTTACATAAATTATGGAAATTCTTACAATACAATAAAACATAACCACTAGAAAAATAATAACAGAATGGATAGGTGGGCATGACAAAATCTTAAGAAAAATGACTATAAAAGTAAAAGCACATGGTGAAGCTACTTTTGTTTAAAAAAAAGTATCCATATTAATGCTCACATTTTTAAAAATGTACTAAAATACTAACAGTGATCCATTCTGTTTGGTAGGGGTTATTGATTGCTTTAAATTTTTTGTTTTTGGCTTATCTGAACCTCATATAATTTTTTTCTTATAACATTGTTTTCTGTAATAAAAACACTATAAAAGAAGATGAAATGCAATGCAGAATGTCATCATACCCAAAATAATTAGCTGTTTTCCACATCAGTATAGTGATTATGTGATAAATATTCAACATTTTATTCCTCACACCCATAGGTAACAAAAACTGGCTTAAAATATATGTACCTAGAAAATATAGTATAATTTTTTAAAACAATTTTGGGCAGGGTGGGATATCTAAGTTTGAGACTACTGGCAGAAATCATAGTACTCAGAATCTTATGAATATTCATAAAAATATTGATAGTAATTGACAAAATTTTAAGATAAAAATATAAAACTTTTGATCTAAGCACAGTTTAGAGACTCTAGTAGGCAGAATTCTAGGATGGCTCCTAAGATTCTTGCCCTACCTGGTATATAGACGTTGTGAATATGCTAGGATTTCACTTTTATGATTAAATTATGCTACATAGCACAGGTGAAGTAATCTTGCTGATACCATATCCTTAATCAACTGACTTTTAGTGAATCTAAAAGACTATTCTAGGTGGACATGACCTCCTTGGGTTAGCCTTTTAAAGAGGAGTTGGGACTTCTCTGAAGACAGAGAGATTCAAAGTGAAAGATTTTGCTGACCTTGAAGAAGCAAACTACAGTGCTGTGGTGAGGCCTGTGACAGGATACAGTGGTCAACCTCCACAAGCTGCTAATGGTCCCAGGAGGACACCAGCAAGAAGGGTGGACCTCAGCCCTACAGCTTCAGTACTGAGTCCTGCCACATACCAGTGAGCCAAGCAGAGAACAAGATCACTGATAAGATCACAGTCCCCGCAGACTCCTAGACTTCAGCCTAGAGACAGACCCTGAGCAGAGGCTGCACCTGTCCTGCACCTGACCCGCAGAAACCGTGAGGCAGTGTATTTGTGTTGTTTTAAGCCATGATGTTTGTGGTGATTTGCTATGCAGCAATAGAAAACTAATACAATACTAAATGATGAGCCAGGAAAATACTTGCCACAGAGAGAAGAAAAGGATACTACAACATCAGGGCTGATTTCAAAGTATTAAAGAACCATTCAAAACAAGTGCACAGATGAAAATGAACACTCGCAACAAACAATTCAGACTGGGACACACAAGCTGAACATCAGTCCTGCCTTTGATAGTTAAAACTCTCCTACAGATGACTAAAAAAAGAAAAAAACATTAAAAATAATAGGAAAAGAACTCAACCAATTTACCCCCAAAATTCAAATGGCCAATAAATATTTCAGAAGTTAAACATTTCATTACTAATCAGATATTAATTAAGACAATGAAGTTCTGGGTCTATAAAATTCACATAGATTAAAAAGTATAACTTCATCCTATATGGCTGGGTGTGAAAAACAGGCATTGTTTTTATGAATAGTGGGAATATAAATCAACAAGTTCTTTCAGAGGAAAATGTGTCCTATAAAACTAATTGCACAAATATATATGTACAAAGATGCATACTGCACATTGAATTTTCTTTTATTTATGTATTATAATTTTTAATCTCCTTAACTCTAAAGTTACATGAGATGAGGAATTTATGCCACATACCAGAAGCTCACAAAATATTTAATGAATAAACAGGTGATGTTAACTGCAAGTCCTCCTATATTTGCAAGCTAAACGCCCACCACCTAATTTAGCAATATGAGTATTTTACAATTATTTCCAAGACGTTTTTCAGTGAGATGGTCCATAGTTTCATTAGAGTTTCAAAAGTATCTATAGTGCAATATCATTGTCATTCCCATAACTCCCACTTTTACTCCCACTGGTAATTTACTTCACTTTTACAGAAAGGTAGCAGACTCCCTGACTTTTTAACCTACTAACTTTTGAATGAACAATAAATCTTAAAGTCCATTTGGATGCATTAAATACCTGCTACTTAAATAAAGCACATCAATGTCAGAATTATCAGACATGTAAGTGATTACAAAAACAAACAAACAAAAAAAAAACAATGTTAAGGTTGTTTTTTGTAGAAACCCCGAACTCACCATTTTCTTCATGGCAATAATCAAATCCTGCCACACTACATCTTCGAAAAACCATCTTATTCTCAGTGAGGGTTCCCGTCTTATCAGAAAAGAGGTATTGAATCTGTCCAAGATCCTCGGCAATGTTCAGAGCTCGGCACTGGATAGTGGAATTCATTTTCTCATTGTAGAAATCCACATCGTTTTGAATGAAATATATTTGTCCAAGCTTCACGATTTCGATGGAAACATAGAGAGAAATGGGAATCAAGACCTAAGAAGACCCAAACAATTTTTAAAATGTTAAAGGGGGGTTAAAGGGAGAATGAAGAATCGAACATAGCGAAACTTTCAAAATTCTATGAGGAACTGAATAGAAATTACCTGTAACAAAATGATCATGGTCCAAAACATGTAGAACCCTGCCAACACTGGGGATAGGATGCGTCCATCAGGCTCAGGGATGTGGAAAACGAGCATGCTTTCGTATCTGCTCAACCAGATGCCATGACCTTGCAACAAACACAGACACCAAAAGGAGGCTATGTGGATAGCGTGCAAACACCTAGCTTTAGTTCTAAAGGAGAAGGGACGGGAGTATTCCTTTCGGTTGAACAACAATTGTTTTGTTTTGGGAAACAAATTCAAATTCCAAAGGCCTTTGCCTACCATCCTAGTCATTCTTCTGTCCCTGTCTCCCTCTTTAAATCTTTTTCCAGATCTACTACTGTAGCAAAGTGTAAGTGGATACAGTCAATGTTAATGTTTTTCAGGCCAATGGATGGAAGGGACAAGGCTATAAAGGGAAAAAACTATCGAAAAATAAAAGCTCCTTTATAAAAGCCAAACATTCGTAAATATCATTTTGAAGTCGAACAAATAATATATTGCTGAAAAGATGTCAGTAAATAATGGATTTGTACCTACCAAGTGCACCCGTTAAACACATGATGACCAGAAGCAGGACACACCAAAGGACATCGGTGTTTGCTCTTCTTTCTAACTTGCTGCGCTTATATCGTGGCCCACTGTTGTTCAGCATTGCTTTGGTTTCGTGACCTTTGTAGGACACATAATATGACAGAAAATGTACAAATTAGAGCCAGGAAGCAAAAACTACATTTTAAAATCTCTCTGGCAGACAATCTAATAAAATGTAATATATGTCAGCTTAGTCTGCTTTTGTGATCCATTTAGAAAAACAGAGACCAAGATTAAGTTTATCAAGACAAAGTTTCCTTTCTGCTTTGGTAGATTGCATTTTTGAGTAAATGAAAAAGTTCACTTGTGGGAAAGCACAATGATGGAGGAGACGACGATGGAAATGAGAAACAGAACCAACCTGCATAAACCACAATGCCCACAACAGCCTCTGTGTTTCTAATGGTGCATCCTCTAAGTAATAAATTTTCTTTACTGAGACCCACGCGTTCTTTGTTGGAATGTTCTCTATAAGAAAGACAGCATATGGATTTATTTTTAAATTGCAAAGGCGAGGCTATAAAAGTAAAACTTACGGTCCTTGAGTATTCTTGATCTGGAATAGTAAGTTAGGCACTTTACAGTAAAGGTTTCGAATCTCTGACCCAGTGATTTCTGTCATTCAGGTTACTTGCTTCAGCTAGTTCCAAACTACCATTGTTTTCAATGTTAGTCATTGTTTGTCAACTCCTATTAGTATAAAAACCCAAAATATTCCAAATAAGAATCCTGCTTTTCCAGTACAATCTATATTTGAGGTAACTTCATAGTTGATAAGGAAAAATTATTGATAAATTTATAAAATTACCATTTTCAACCTGGATAAAATCAAGAATTATTGGTGGTTGCTGAAATCATTTGTTCAAAGGTGGATGTGGAACTTTATAATGAAAGGATAAGGTTGATAACACCAATCTGACAATGGGACAAGGGGCATCACGGGCTTCCTGATTTATGGGAAAGGAAGTCACAGACCTGCAGACACCTCATCAAACCTTATTAGGGCATCTCAGCCTGGAGTCTGCGGCTTCAGAGGGTCTGTGAAGCCTTGGAAACAGTGTGCAATATTGTGTTTGTGTGTGTGTGTGTGTGTGTGTGTGTGTGTGTGTGTAAGTGAATATATATGTTTGTTATTTTCTAGGGAGAGACTCCATTTCTCTTATCAGATTCTGAAAGTGTCCCTTGACGGTTTATGGAGAATAAGAGGGCAGAGAAATATGTTAAACATCACCACAAGCATGCAGTTGGTCAGGCCTAAAATGTAGTACGCTCTGCAGGCAAAATGGCCTGGTTTATTCAACTCCTAAGTGGTGGGGAGGGGGCAGCAAAGGGGTCTCCAAGACAAGGAGGAGGCAATCGGCATAATCCTGAATGGGATAAATTATTCTATAAGCCATGGCCTGATTTCTTGGGAGAGGAAACTTAGAGACATATCAACCAGATGCAATGTGTAGACTTTGTTTTGATCCTGGTTAGAATAAAACATTTGGAAAAATGGAAAAATGTTGGAAAAATCTGCATGAAGATTTGGTGTTAGATGATATTAAGGAATGGCTCTTATTTTTGTTAGATGTGACAGTAGTATTATGATTATGAATTTTAAAAGTCCTTATCTGCTACAAGTAGTCAGTGAAAGTGTTGACAGTGAAATAACATAATGTAGGATAGGGAAGGAAGTGAAAAACAGTTGGAACAGAGTTGGCAAAATTGTGAAATAGTTAAAGGTGATGGTATGTGGGTGTTCACTGTACTTTTCTTTCCACTTCTATGTGTTTGAAAAATTTCTGTAATAAACCATTTAAAATTATCAAAGCAATTACTTGACTAAATGACTATAGTGTAAAAAAATGCAGAACAAAATCATTGGAATATTTAAATAAACAAGCAAAAAGTCATGATTTTCACATATTTTGAAAACGTCCTCTTAATTTCAATATTAAAACTAGATTCTTTTCTAAATAATGAACTTCAACCTACGAGTTATTGCTTCCTTCTTATATATATAAAAATTATCAGTATACACCATCCTTGCTGTCTAGAATTATAATGAAAAGAAAAGTTCTTCAAAGAAGGCTTTGTATTACAAAGATAGAATAAAATAGATTTGTTGTTTCACTCCCATAGTTTGTAAGGCACTTTCTCCTAACAGGTACATGTTTATATTCTCTTAACCACACAGACTATGCACAAAGGGGTAGTCAGAGCTAGAAGCATCCTTGGGTTCAATCGAATTCAACTTCTTTATTCTACAGGTGAGGAAATTAAGACCTAACATTCACAAGGCGACCACCAGCCAATCCTCACAACATGGCATTTGTTATCCTCAAAGTCCTTATAGGAATGAATTGAACACATAAAACCACCAATTCCAAAGTTCCTCAGTAAGTACTGATATTTCCCCCCAGAATCCTTATTTTTCACCATTACATCACTTTAGGTTACCCCCACCAGACCAAAGCCCAGGTCCTATACTGAACGCACTTGATGCAAACTCCAGACATGACCTGTATCTTGCAGGTGTTTGGTATTTAGCACTTGCAAAACAGAACCTTCAGAGCTTTGTGTGAGGCACTTACTGTCACATAGAGTTCCCATGTCACATTTACCTACTATGTGCTCAGCACGCTCACCCAGATGCTGGAAACAGAAAAACAAACATACGGTCTTGGCTCCTGCGATCTAAGAGGAGGTGGCTGATGTGGAAATATATCAGAGCAATAAAAATATGATAGCTAGTAGTATAGAAATCTGATATCAGCATACGATGTGGGCACATACAGAGAGGAGGTCAGTTCTACCTGAGAGGCAGAATCTGGGGATTCCAGGAGGGAGACCACTCCAGCAGTCAGATTATGCTAATCAGAAAGCAAGGCAACACATGTTCAAGGAAACTGATATCAGAGGGGCATCAAAGGACATAAACATGATGCCCAGAAACTTAGGAGGAAGTGATATTTTGGACATCCAAGAAGTTAGCAGGGCCTTGGAACTAGGTAAGGGCTCTGGGGTAAGACTCAGTGCCCAGCACAGAATCCCAATCTACCTGCTGCTCACCTACACTCCAGACATACCTAACCACAAACAACTTCACAAACACACCATGGTCTCCACACTACACCCTTGCCTGTGCTTCTTCCTCCACTTGGGGTGCCAGCTATCTTGGTACTTGGCTGCTTACCTGGCATCTGCCCATTCGTGAAGACTTCATTCTCGTATCACCTCCTAGCCAGGACCAAGCCCTTTCCCACCTCTGCTGCATGGCTCTGACCCCGCCCCCTCACCCGTCTGAATCAGGTGCTGCTTAAAGATGCCACCACCACATTCTACACTTCCTTCCATGGCAACTCTTCCTTTTTCTAAGATTTTAAACAACCTTATTAGGAGAAACTACAAAGAGTCAGCTGCACATACTTAAAGTGGAAAGGCTGATGTTTGACATGTTTTCCCATGAACCCATCACCACAGTCAGGGCAGTGAACATATCTATCATCCTCAAAAGTTTCCTCCTCTGTCTTTGCAATCTCTGCTTCCCACTTTCCCCAGTCCAGGCACCCACTAATCATCTTTCTAGCATTATAGATTGTTTTCTTTTGTTTTTGAGTCAGGGTCTTACTCTGTTGCCCAGGCTGGAGTGCAGTGACACAATCACGGCTTACCGCAGCCTCGACCTTCTGGGCTCAGGCAATCCTCTAGCTTCAGCCTCCCAAGTAGCTGAGACTACAGGCACATGCTACCACACCTGGCTTACTTTTTAAAATTGTTTCAGAGACAAGGTCTCACTTTGTCACCCAGGCTGGAATGCAGTGGCATGATCACAGCTCACCGCAACCTTGACCACCCGACCTCAGCCTCCCAAGTAGCTGGGACTACAGGCACATGCCTCCATACCCAGCTAATTTTAAAATTTTTATTTTTAGAGACAAGGTCTTGCTATGTTGCCCAGGCTGGACTTGAACTCCTGGGCTCAAGCAATCATCCTGCCTTGGCCTCCTAAAGTGCTGGGCATGAGCCACTGCACCTGGCGTTTGTTTTCATTTCCTAGAGATTTACATAAATCATCCAGTATGAACCCCTTTTCTCCTGGCTTCTTTCACTCGGCATGATTATTTTCTGGCACATCCAGGTTGTTGCGTGTCACTAGTACACTTCTTTTTGTTGCTGAGTAGTATTCCATTGTATGCATACACCATGCTTTGTTTATCCATTCATCTGTTGGTGAATATGCGGGCTTCTTCCCGTTTTTAGCCACTATAAATAAAGCCATTATGAACATCTGTGTACAGGTCATTGCAGGGACAAATATTTTCATTCCTCTTAGGCAGATATCTAGGAGTGGAACGGCCAGATCATATGATGGACATATGCTTAACTTTTGGAAAACTTTATTTTAAATATATATATATTTTAAAGCATAATGTATATGTCATACTTAAAATGAGTATACTTTTTAGCACCCCATATATATTGTTTTAAATATTTATATATTTTTTGTATATTTGTTTTATATATATAATTTATATATTTAATATGTATGTGTATGCACATATAATTATATTTGTATACTTTTTTGACACCCCATATATATTGTTTTAAATATTTATATATTTTGTTTTAAATATATAAATTATATATAAATAAATTATTTTAAAAATATATAAATTATATATAACAAATATATAAAAAGCAAAAACATATAAATATTTAAAACAATATATATGGGATGCCAAAAAGTATACACATTTTAAGTGTGACATTCACTCAAAAGATGGCATTACTCATCACCAAGCGACAGGCAGGAGAGTCAAATAAAATGGTGGAAGCACAGTTGCATGAATGTCATACTACACATTGCTACCATAATTCAACTGAACTTCAAAAAGTAATACATAGATAACATCTCTCAAAATGTGTATAGTTTTATTGGTACTCCCTGTATATTTAAAACAAAATTATATTTTGTCTATATATAGATAGATAGCAAATTATTAAAATTTATATCTGTATCTAGATAGATATCAATTTATTAATAATTAAAATCAGTCAAATTAGTAGGTGGCTAGACTTGCAGCCTTTAAGGATTTAACGTGGTATAAGTGCACAAACATTTTATCCAGTTAGGTATAATTGCAACACACAAGTCCACTCACACCCACAAAGGTAAGTCATGTATCACTCACAGGAAGCCTCGGAATCTGTTGAGGTCATTGTTTGGACTTTCACATTCTATCCTACTGGAGAACTTCTCCGGATCAACTTCAGAGTCCTGAAAATGTTTTTAAAAATCACAAAACAAGAAAAGTTCAAGGCTAAACTCTTGATATTTAACTTATATTGCTCTCATCAATTCTCAATATAGTACTAAGGCTTTTTTTGCAACAAAGTTTATTTCATAAATTTCCCAAATGTAGGAAAACATAGGCATAATTATGAGATCCATAATTGGGATCAGAATAGTTCTAGAACATTCATAAACATGGCAGGTGTTAGGAATGTCTGAAATTCATGCAGGACTCTCCAGAAGAGGGTTTTCACTTATAAACACTCTTTTATCCATAAAAAGCTGAAAATCTGAAAATGCTTTTGTTCTTGGTCTTAATCATAAGGTGGTTTCTGAGATTAAACATACATGTGAACACTTTGAGTACATATGCATTTGATCTCAGGCAAATTTTGTAAATAAAATTTTTAAAATAAGCTAGACACCAATATCTTAGAAAATTCTCCAATGGATCAAATGGATTATCTTAAAATGGTTTATAAAAACAATAAGCAGGTAAACAAAGTACCAGAATAAAACACAGCTCCTAGAAGGCATGGATTTACCAAGAACAGGCCAAATCAACCTGGTTTCCTTTCTTTTATTTTTATATCCTTTCTGGCTAATAAGATAAATGCTATTGATGTTGATTAATATAATAATATTTATATCATAAGACACATGAGAAATTATAGGATAACACGGTTTGCTTTGCTAATACCTATGGAGTTCTTTTGACATACTAGAATCGATTATGCACTTTAAACGTAGCGAATTTCCTCACAATCTCATGAGGTAGGTATTATAATTAGGCCTAATTAACAGATGAGGAAAGAGAGACAAAAAGAGAATCGGTAATTTGCTGAAGTTCTCAAAACAAGATGTTCAGACTGAGATTACAACCAAGGCCATCAGGTTCTGGAGCTCTCTCCCTTAACTGAACCCAGAACGTGTCGATTAATAACTGACGTCAGACTTTAAGTGGGTATTTAGTAGTACAGCAGAGTTTTTTTTTTTTTTTTTTTTTTTTTGAGTTGGTGTCTCACTCCGTTGCCCAGACTGGAGTGCAGCGGCCGCTCCCGGCCACCGCAGCCTCGACCTGCTGGGCTCCGGCGATCCTTCCGCTTCAGCCTTCCGAGTAGCTGGAACTACAGGCGTGCACTACCATGCCCGGCTAATTTTTTGATTTATTGTGGAGATGAGGTCTCGCCAAGTTGCCCAGGCGGGTCTCGAACCCGCGGGCTCAGGCAATCCACTCACCTCGGCCTTCCAAAGTGC
>CAUYQG010010955.1:0-14758 GCA_963574415.1 Tarsius wallacei
CTTTAATCTTATTGGTAACCGGCAATATTTTACCCCCACCCAAAAATTCCGGTTTTTTTTTTTTTTTTCCCCCTTGAATTGGGGAGTACAGTGGCAAGAACATGCAAAGCTCACTGCAACCTCGATTGACCAATTCTCTTGCCTCAGCCTCCTGAGTAGAACTTTACTAGTTCTGATCTAACTTTTCTAATGCTGCAGTTATAGTTTGAGTCCACCTTGTCACCAATCCTAAATTAATAGTACCTAGTGGTTCTGCTACCCATAAATTTTGAGCTGTGGTATAAACACACAAAAAATGAGATGCTGGGAATGAGCAGGAGACTGAAAGAGCCTCAGTCTGGTTACTACTGAAGGAGAACTAGGCCTGCCTTCCTGGCTTGTGGTTAATTTGGGAGCATGTAAGGTGGTGATGGTTTTTCACCAGGCCACTCATGTGGTTTATCTATGGTATTTGAGCTGTCTCCTCCTCAAACCACAGCATTGGCTACTTGCTAACCAGTTCTTCTGAAAAAGAGGCAAAGCTGCCATGAGAAAGGTAACGTATGCTGAAGGAATCTGAGGTCTCTGTGGAGCTCAAACACAAAATTGCCTTATTGGACTCTGAACTTATTGCACCTTGAAGCAAAAGAGAGATGTCAAAAGACCTGTATGTGTTGACAGGAACCAAGAAAAAATTCATACATGATAGTGACTTTTATGTTTCTTATCCTTGGTAAGAAACAGTTTTATAGTAGAAAGAATGTGAGAAAGTACTAGTTTGTTATATTGTGTTATGGCTCTTTAGCTCTTTGCTTGCAGGTGTATTTTTCCCTTCAACTTTCTGGTTATTTCTTCTAATATCCACCCCATGTCCATTGCCACTACCACCACCAAGTATGGTCTTACTCGCCTAAGAGTGTGCTGTAGCCTCACCATTTGCTCCCTTATCTATTTAATAATTTCTTCTTTGTCCTTGACCTTGTTATTTCAGCAGATTAATGGCCTGCTCAACGGACCAGGTGGGCATTCTTACCATTTCTGATAGCTCTTCACAGAGGTTCAGAGGGCATAGTGAATGGATAGCTAACATGAAACTTTTTTTCTTTTCCTAACTCTGCAAAATAACTGTTTATTCATTCAGCAGACATTTACTGAACATTATGTGGAACATACACAGCTCCTGCCCTCAAGGGGCATCACAGTCCTGGATGTACATGGGAGGCGGCTAGGGCAGAACAGGACAATGACCGTAAACCTCAGAGGACATTTAAGGAAGCTGAGAGGAGTGGGTACAGTGTGTACCAATCAGAGGTTAGGATATAGAGTGATAAGAAGGATAGGAATTCTAGGTAAGCATATCGTCATGAGCAAAGGTTGGGAACTATACAAAGAATAGCTCAGTTTTCCTGTAACTCTATCAAATGCATACAGAGCACTGAGGGAGATAAGGCTGAAGAGGTGGGCTATGAAGTGTGCATGAGGCCTTACGTATGTGGCATTTAGGCTTCCAGACACAGAACTGGTCCATCAGGAGTGTTTGAGTGTGACGATAGCAACATTAGAGAAGGCCTTTCCTCTCTGAGTTAGTCTTAGATTCCTAGCATATGAGTGCTGGATGAAGCCTGTCTAACTCAATCTCAGAGGAACATGGGTTCCTTGGAGAGTGATTTTGTCACCCTCTAAGGATCATCCAAGGTCGGGATGTTAGATGTTTTTTCTCCCATGCAGTATGGCACCCTTTGTGTTTGTGTGCACCCAGTGGCAAGCTTTCAGAGGCACCACTAATGTCTCCAAAAATAATCTTTTTTTTCCAAAAATGGGATATTTGTATAATTTACATTATATGACTATTTTAACAAATTACTATTGTGGCCTTTGTACTTTACACAAGGATAGGTTTCATATATAAAAAGCAATGGTTGCATTAGGATAAATTATATTTTGAAAGGAGATAAGGCAAAGTCTTGATACCGTTTGCCTTATTTGTGTTAACTTTGACATGCTGAATGTAGGAGTTGTTCTGGTAGTAACTGAACTTTCACAGAAATGAAAGATAATATCAAACTCCTTTTTTTTTAAAGTCAGAGTCTCACTCTATCACCCAGGCTGGCGTGCAGTAACACAATCGTGATTCACTGCAGCCTCGGCCTCCTGGGCTCAGGCCATCCTTCTGCCTCAGCCTCTCGAGTAGCTGGAACTATAGGCACATGCCACCATGCCTAACTAATTTTTTTATTTTTTTTTTTTTTTTTTTTTTTTTGTGGAGACAAAGTCTAACTATGTTGCCCAGGCTGTTCTCAAACTCCAGGGCTCGAGGAATCTTCCCGACTCAGCCTCTGAAAGTGCTAGGATTATAGGCGTGAGCCACCATGCCCAGACCAAACTCTGATATTTGATCAGTAGTCTATATTTCCACTTAAATCAATCACATTCCAATAATGACCAGCAATAGCTGTACATAGAACGAAGCTTCTCAATTAATATCTGAAGTATTACTGAATGTTTGGAAACAATCAAGTCATAAGTCTCTAGATGAGACATATATTCAGCCTAAACAATGACTAGCTTAACTGAATTTTTGTTTTTGTTCAGTACATTTATATTATGATATTTCTAGCCTTAGGCAAGTAATGCTAGAGTGAAAAGTATGGGGGAAGTTTCCCTTTGGTTCCATTTTAAATGACCTTAGAGTATTTACTCGATTTAGAAGTTTTGTAACTATTTGGAATTTGATAGGCTCTGTTTTGTAAAATACAGGTTCTAAGATCCAGACATATAAAATGTATTTTTTTGGTCAGTGAACAGTAAGCTTTTACTTTGTGCCTGGCACTGTGGTAGGCGTTAATAAAAGATGGCTCAGGCACTGTTCTTTTCTACATAGTGTTTACTGCGTTCTTACCCCTAATGACTTGAGAGTTGATTCTTATGTTTTTATTTTAGTGGATAAAAAGCATTTGTGGCACAAGAGGCAGTTCAAGGAAAGTATTTTTTTTAGCAACCACCGGGTGTCAGCAGAGGACTTAGCATACTTGGCAATAGCTACATTCTTGGTTTTTTTAATTCACTAAGCCATCTCCATTGGAACATTTCGCTTTAATTTTTTTTTAAATTTCAGTAGCTTTCAGGGGTACAGGTAGTTTTGATCTGGACTTTGTGTACCCACCACCCCCACCTGTGAACATTGTCCCCCATAGCTGATTTATTTGTCCCTCCACCCCTCTCTCCCCTCCACTTGAACTTTTTGACCTCCACTGGGCTACCTTTCCCCAAATATTAGTGTCAAACACTTTCTCCTCAAGACTGCATCACAATTGTTTATCTTTGCCTAATAAAAGGAGCACTAGTTTCTCAATCTTTTCCTGACTTAAAACTTTTAATTGTCTTTCACAGTGATAGTTGTGCAAAGTAAATAGGCTGTCGGGGTCAGGAGTTAGGAGAGTATCACCAAACTCTTGTTATTTTTGCTGACCTCTCCCCCCAGATAGGTGGAACTCACCCTTGCCTGATGTGGGGAAAGGTACAGGGTTTGTTCTTTTTCCTGTACAGAGAAACAATCTGATAACGGAACCTGATGGTTCCAAACTACAGAAAGTGTTTTCAGAGTATAAAGGAAAGAAGCCTAGATGTCTTCACTGGTTCAGCCATTTGGTTCATGTTATAGCATGCCTTTGGTGGTGGTCATTTACAGACATTAAGGGACAGTGTGTTGATAAGGGAAATCTTGGCAAGGTAGATATTGATTCTTCCCAGTTTCTTGTCTTGCCTCCTCACTTGAGTGGGCAGTCTGGACAGGGGGCTGAGGCATTTGGTATGAGACTCTGGGTTCTAGGGAGGGGCAAAACAGGAGATGGGCTCTCTTGGACACGGAGTTTCTTCCAAGCCTTGTGCAGTGTCAGAAGTGGTAACAGAAGGCTGTCAGTTTGAATGAGTTATTAAGCTACTGGTGAGCTGAAGGACAGACAGACCAGCTGGGGAGATAGATAGAGACACAAAGCAACCCCGGGTGGTTTCAGCAGCTACAACTGCCAGGGCGTGTGGCCTGCAAGGGGTGGAGAGTTAGGCATATCATGAAGCCTTGCACCTATTCCTCAAAGTAAAGGCCTGATTGATGCAGGGTTCTAGGGGATTTACTACAGGAATTTACTTTGGACTGACCAGTGGGATTTGGCAAATCGTATCACAGCTAATTCCAGGAACTATTCTTCAGATTCTTCTGAATAGTTTTATATTGGATAAAATATATATCTATATAGCTATATCTATACACACACACTTTATTTTTATATTTTATATTGAATAAAGTATTCTAAATAAAACAGCACACCAATAGAGAGTCATAAATATTTGGATTTTTTGCGGCAATTTCTGCTATAATAGTCAAAGAGAATTGCTGTATTCATTAAAACATTATGAAAGGTGTCCTAAAAATATACTGTTTACACACATGGCATCGAAGAGGATGACTGACATTCTTCCTGGGGTTATTATACCCAACTTGGTGTCAGGTGGCAGCTGGGGGAAGGCTCTCAGACCTGTCTCATGATGTGCTTTTTAAGTTCTTTATCATTGGCTTGACATCCAGTTAACACAATAACTGCATATGGGATTATGTAAGGGGCACGTCTAATTGAACAAAATCAGTATCTTTACTCCATGATGATTTTAGTTAGCAGTCTCTGATATTTCTCATTGCTCAGGAAATCCTGTATCAGGTACCATCTTGCTCCTGGAAACTTGAGTCTTCAAATTTGGCCACATTGCTCTGTGTTGATTCCCACATCTCTCAGCAATGGTTTCACATGCTCCTCTCACCTCTTTCAGATCACTGGGGTGATCCTGCTGGCTGTTGGAGTCTGGGGCAAACTTACTCTGGGCACCTATATCTCCCTTATTGCTGAGAACTCAACAAATGCTCCTTATGTGCTCATCGGAACTGGCACCACTATTGTCGTCTTTGGCCTGTTTGGATGCTTTGCTACATGCCGTGGAAGTCCATGGATGCTGAAACTGGTGAGTATGTCACAACACAGTACTGCTTTTTCAATTATTTTTTATAAAAATATAAATTACACAAAGGTGTAGTAGTTCTTGAGGTCGCAGACAAGACTTTAATATTCACTGATTTTCATTTTAGCCTAATTCAACTTTTAAATCCACCAAAGGGAAAAACAACCCCAAACATAGCCTGGCAGAATAAATCTAGTCCCAGTTCCTCAAGGTAGATGCTGACAAAGCAGTGGCCAGCGATTCCATTAGGCCATTTATATCCCCATGAAAAGATGCCCTGTTCCCATTTTGAACTCTGTCATAGAAATCTCCTCAAGCGTGTGATGTACAGCTTAAGTGAGCAGGCACATCCTGAACATAAGTACCCTTTCACCTCCAAGTTCCCATTGGAGAAATACTTTCTGCCTCCCTGAGCCCGGCCATCCTGGAGGCATGAGCTCGCTCTTCTCTAGACCTGCACTACCTGGCTCAGTGCTGTGGCAGTTGAGCTAGGCCAGACTCTTTCTATTCAGAGAGTTGATGCAGTGCCAACTGTTGGCTACCAGAACCAGTGTTCAAACTCTCATGGGACAAGCAAAGCAGTGATGCTTCCCAAAGGGTAAAAGGCTGTTACTGTGATTTTTAACTTATTGTTAGACCAGTTGTATCATCCTCAATCTCTCTATTTTCTTTTCTTTTCTTTTTTTTTTTTTGAGTCGGGGTCTCACTCTGTTGCCCAAGCTGGAGTGCAGTGGCATGATCACTGCTCACCACAGCCTTGACCTCCTGGGCTCAGGTGATCCTTCTGCCTCAACTTCCCGAGTAGCTGGGACTACAGGCACATGCCACCATGCCCAGCTAAGTTTTTTTGTTTTTTTGTTGTTTGTTTGTTTGTTTGTAAAGATGAAGTCTCACTATGTTGCTGAGGCTGGTCTCAAACTCCTGGGCTCAAGTCTCTTGCCTCAGCCTCCCAAAGTGCTGGGATTACAGGCATGAGCCACCGCACCCAGTCCAGTTGCCTAATTCTTTATTCACTGTCTATGTTCTTCATGGATGAGAATTAATGTTAAAAAATGCATAGATAAAATTTAGCAAGGTCCACTCCTAAAAAGGAAATTTTGTTTAATATGATTTATTTCAGACATCCCATTCTATGAAAGGGGAAGCAGAGATTCTATCAGGGCCATGTTGCCTATCACCATATGGCCCTGGGTTGTAGTAACACTCAATACCATCTAGAGACACATGTGGGTATGAGGATGATTCACTTGAAAGGAAACATCTTCTCAATTGCCACTGGACAGTCATTCTCTTTGTTTGCAACCTCGTGGAAGTGGCGCTTGACTTGGCCGCTTTCTGTCCTGTAGACCATGCAGGAGACTAACGCCTCGGCCGCTACCGATTCTTCCAGGTTGGTGGAAAAGTTGTCACCTGGCACTCCATCCTGGTGCCTTGAATTTACCTTTTAGTACTTCCCATTAGCACCAGGGTTTCTTTTGATCTGGTCCCATGGTCCTCAACAATGGACGCATGTGTAAATCACCTGGTCACCTGCTTGAAAACAACTTTGCCAGGATCACACCTTTGCCAGGGTCCCACCTCCAGTCAGTTGAACTAGAACCTCTGATGGTGAGGTCCTGGCATCATACTTTCTAAAAAAGCTTTTCAGAGGATTCTACCATATAGCCACTGTTAAGAGCCTCTTATTTACTAAAATGAGTAGCAAGGGGAGAATTGACATCAGACATATTAGAAAAGAAAGATTGTTCAAAAGCCATCTGTCCAAACAAGAGAAGAGACCTGGTGATAAGACCGGATGATTAAGGCTTAAGTCTTCAGTGGTGAGGATGTAACCTTTCTGGGCCTTTGTTTCTAATTATGAAAAAATAGTATTGGACTAAACCACCAAAGTTTCTCCCAGCTTAAATACTATAACTGAAGGGGGGAAGGTGAGGGGATACTTTCATGGCCTAGCTCTAAATTTGTTTTGGGAGCAGTGTTGGCCCCATAGCTGTGTATAAAGTCATCAATAGGTTGTGTAAACTATGTAATAGTTATCTCTGGCCTCTTCTAGAGATAGTTTCATACCACACTACCATTGTCTTCTAACACTTGAGTGTTCACTGGCAGGTGAGACTTTTGAGGAGTAGAAAAGTTTTTTTCTTGCTGCTTTTGGCTCTATTTGGGATTTCAAAAAATATATTAAATAAACTTTTTTAGATTCCACATATGTGTAAGATCATGTGCTATTTGTCTATCTGTGCCTGGCTGATTTCACTTATCATAATGTCCTCCAGGTTCATCTATGTTGTTGCAAATGACAGGATTTCATTCTTTTTATGGCTGAATAGTATTCCATTGTATATATGTACCACATTTTAAAAATACTCATTAATCTATTAAGGGACACTTAGGTTGATTCCATATCTTGGCTATTATGAATAGTGCTGCAGTAAACCTGGGTGTGTAGCTATTGCTTTGACATACTGATTTCATTTCCTTTGGATATATACCTAGCAGTAGGATTGTTGGATCACATGGTAGTTCTGTTTTTAGTTTTTAGTTATTATTATTATTTTTTTGAGTTAGAGTCTCACTCTGTTGCCCAGGCTGGAGTGCAGTGGCACACTCCCAGCCACCGCAGCCTCGACCTGCAGGGCTCAGGCGATCTTTCCACCTCAGCCTTCCAAGTAGCTGGAACTACAAGTGTGCACTACCACGCCTGGCTAATTTTTTGATTTATTGTAGAGACGAGATCTTGCCAATTTGCCCAGTCTGGTCTTGAACCTGTGGACTCAGGCAATCCTCTTGCCTCGCCCTTCCAAAGTGCTGGGATTACCGGCTTGAGCTACCACACCCGGCTTTGTTTTTAGTTTTTTGAGGAACCTCTACACTGTTTCCCAAAATGGCTGTGCTAATTTACATTCCCACCAACACTGTGTAAGAGTTCCCCTTTCTCTACATCCTCATAGTATTTGTTATTCTTCGTCTAGAGGCTTAGGCAGAAAGGAGAGAAGGGGAGAGGTTGACCAATGGGTGCAAAGTTACAGTTAGGAGGACTATCTGGTGTTCTATTGTACACTAAGGTAACTATATAGTTAACAATAATGTATATTTCAAATAGCTAGTGGAGAGAACTTTGGATGTTCTCATGACAAAACAATGCTAAATATTTTAGGTGATGGAGACACTAATTACCCTGATTTGACCATTATACAATATATACATGTATCAGAACATCACAGTCTATGCCATAAATATGTGCAATAATTATGTGTCAATTAAAAACAAAATCTTAAAAATATCATTTAGTTATTTTTATGTGATAGATGTTGTACTGAGTGCATATTACATTGTATGTATTCCTCACCACCACCATGCGGTGTAGGTTGTATTTTTGTGTTGTGTCATAGAAACTTGGGGGCTACATAGAAACTTGGCAGGTTTGGATTTGAACCCATGTATGTTTCTTTCCAAAGCCAGGACTATTTCTATTCCAATGTTTTCATTTGAAAAAAGGTCTTACTCCTACCACCTGTATTTAGTGCCAGCTCTTCCTAGTAGGCTTTTGGCCAAGGCCTTCTGTAGGTGAAGCGGCTTTTCTCTGGAAGCTCCTGGCAGCTGGAAACTTGCCAGAGACTGAAAACTGCTGATCTGGCTGATGAGGGTGGAAGTCACTTGATTAATTGTCAGTCTAGAATTTTACAGTCCCCATATAACCTCATTAATTGCAAAACAACTGAAAATATTTATGTCTATTTTAGGCTCAGAGAGGCTGCCTTTTTTTTAAGTAGCCCATAACAAGATGAGAACTCAAACCCAGGAGTACTTCTGACTACAAAGACAAATGTCCTTTCTTCCACCCTCCCCCGACAGTTATTTTCCCATAAGTCTTTCTGGTGGAGCCTAGGCCTCGTGTGCGATTCTTCCTAGAGTAAAGTGTGCTTCTAATTGAATTTTTTTAAAAAATTTATTTAACGATGTGGTATACAATTCAGGATTAGGTATACAAATGATTATTATACAGGTAAAGTTTGGGCCTCATTTTGGTCCCTATTTCACCTGATTTGAGATCAGGTACCCTTATTGATGAAGTGTGCCCCCCGCCAAGCCCCGGCAGTTTCCCAATACTGCCAATTCCTTTCTTATAGTATTATGATAACTGTTCAGGGTCCGCTTATGAGTGAGAACATGTGGCACTCAGTTCTTTGTTTCTGTGATAGATCACTCAGTATTATAGACTCTAAGTGCATGTGTATGAAGCTGAGAGAGAGAAGTCATGTACATGGGGCATTTTCATAACTGCATGTTTAACATTTTAGTGGCTGTGCTTTGTAGAGATTTTGTTAATATTTAGAAAAAATGATATTTTAAGCTAATATTTCCTTTTTCAATATATATGCCCTTAGGTAAGAAAAATAATTTACAATTCTGTGTGCATATATAAACTTTACAAGGCATATGTACACTTTACAGGTAAGTCATGTGGCCATGTGCAGTCTATCCAAATTCTACAGCATCACTTAGGGCCATTGTGAAGGTTCAGAACCATTGTATTTCATTTTGAGATGAGAAGAAACAGATTGTATGACATGTGCCTTGTAGGTAAGGAATCGATTCTCCTTCCCTTTGTCTGCTTTTCAAAGTCAATCTTAATGTCTCATAAGTATCACATAATATCCCTGACTGTAGACATGCAAACACACACACAATCAACTTGGGAAGCAAAGGCACCTTGAGAAGCACTGAAGGTGTTAGATGCTTGTAAATGTTGTGAGTAGTGTAGCATACTTTGTTTTTGAAAGACTGTATATTTCATGCAGGGTCCAGAGCAAGAGAGGCAAGGAGCCCCACAGGAAGCTGCCGAGGCTACAGTGTCTAGGGATGACCACCATACTGAAAAGGAACATCCTCTTGTGCACATTTTGTTCTTTGGATCCAGTTAGGAGGGCTACAATTCGAAGGAAGCAGTTTTGTAGCTGTTTCATCTGAGACGTGCTTAAGAAAACTGGAGGAGTTTGCCCAAATGAAGAGAAGCAGCAGGTTTACATCCTGGCTGTGTTCACACACATGAAGGGCTAGCATAGAGAAGAAGGGTTGGTCTGGATCTTCTATCTCCTGAAAGGAGAACCAATATCAGTTACAAGTTACAAGTAGGCAGATTCGTGGCCAAGGGAAAGAAAGTCTCTCCAACAGTTGGAACAGTTTCAAACCTGAACAGGCTGCAAGGGACTGGGGCTTGCAGATGCTAGATGACCATTTTGAGGAAGGTGATAAGAAGGACCCCCAGACAGGGAAGAACTGTGCCCTGTGACCTCCAGATTAGTTTTCTAATATTACAAATCTTGAATACCTTAGTTGTGAAAGGCTCTTCCAGGTTTCTCCTGGTTGAGTCAAGCTGACAGGCACTAGGCTAGTCCCTCAATGACCTTTCCTCAGCCTGTGTACTCCAGAGTGCTTATGCATATTAAAAAGATGCATCCTATTTTAATGCTCATATGGGTGAATCTGGAAAAGGTTTTTAAAACTTTTTTAAACTTTTGCCTAGGGTGTGTGGGAACTTGTCGAATTCCCTGTGACTGGAAGTAACCTACCTTAAACACTTTTCTTAATCCTGATGTATCTGACTTTGTCCTTGTCTGCTCGATTTTCAGTATGCCATGTTTCTGTCCCTGGTGTTCCTGGCTGAACTGGTAGCTGGCATTTCAGGGTTTGTGTTTCGTCATGAGGTGAGTATGCACAAAGTAGAGAACTCAGTTAAAGTGTCTTCAGGAGGGAGATTTTTTGAAAACTGTTGAAATGTGGAAAGGGTACATACAGGCTAGCTGGTTTCTTTCATGGTATTGCTATTTTCTAAATGTCCATGTAATATGACCTGGAATTTCAATGAAATTCTAAATGCAGCAATTTCATCAAACTAGAATTTTTATTTCTCTATGTACCTATTGCATAAAATGATTCTCTACCCTGTTTTAAAGCAGTAACCTTCAATATAAATTAAATACTTCTTTAAAAATAGCTGCCTCTAGCTGGGCACGATAGTATGTGCCTGTGATCCCAGCACTTTGGGAGGCCGAGGTGGGAGGATCACTTGAGGTCAGGATTTCGAGACAGCCTAGGCAACACAGCGAGCCCCATCTTTACAGAAAATGTTTAAAAAATTAGCCAGGTATGGTGGCACATGTCTGTAGTCCCAACTGCTAGGAAAGCTGAGGTGTGAGGATCACTTGAGCCCAGGAGTTCAAGGCTGCAGTGAGCCATGATCGCACCCTTGTATTCTAGCCTGGGCAACAGAGCAAGACCCTGTCTCTAAAAAAATAGAAATAAGAATTAAAATAGCTGCTTTAAAAAAACACAATGTATATCTGTATAACAGATTTCTAAGACTGCAAAAGCAAGCCAAACTAATTGTCTTGCTGCCTCAAAAATTCCTTATTATATTCTCTAAAAAGCAGTAAAGCCAGAATTAGATGCACACGTGTTAAAAAGGGAAAATAAAATATAGGTTAAAAAAAAAAACACTGAGGTAGAGTGTTACTGTGGATCTTTGTCTGGCATCATCTGTCCCCAGGCCTTGCTTTTGTGCTTGGCCAAGTTCAGTTCCCAGTGAGCTTGCCTCATGTGCTTTCTGCCCCCTTCCCTATTGCCTTGGTTTTTCCACTTAGCAGAGGGGGGTACATCAGGTGCCAAAGCTGGCTTCCAGAACCCATTTTATATGGGAGCTGCATCTGGAATTGAGACCCCATTCTTATTCTCCAGTGAAGTGAGGCTAGAAGTCACAACCTTGACAGCCCTGGTAGGTGTTCTAGGTGCATGTGCGGACACCAGGAAAGGCTGGCTCACTCCTACCTGAACCCTTACATGCTTTTCTCTTGTGTGCTGCTGTGAATGTGCTTCATAAAGGTGGTCTTTTTCTCAATGGTTCCTGCTGTCTAGAGCCTGGAAATCCTCATCTACCCAATCTCTTTTCATCTGAAACACTTAGCGGTGTCTTGGGTGGGCATTGCAATGCCACTCTTTGACCACCAGTGCTGGTCTTGAGTTTGGCTCAACAGTCAAACTCACATGATGACAGTAGGGTCACACTTAGCCCGTCTACTCAGAAAAATATGGTAAAGAAAGCACAGCTTGCCTGCAGGGCAGCAGCAGCCATGCTTCTTCAGCACAAGTGGTTCAGTGAAACAAGATGACACAGCTGAGTGTGGTAGCCACCTTGGCATAGGTACTCCATATAACTAGTGTCTCTATTTTTTGTAACTGTCCTATGAGCATAGTTGACAGTATTTCAACAAGAAATATGCCTAATTAGGAGAGTCACCATGCCTCACCCTAAGCTTTTCACCAGGTAATTACTGTCATTTGTTGTTCTCTCAACCTGGACCACTTTACCAGTTGGGGTCAGTTTTACCATAAGCCAGGTTGCCTGATAACACACTGAGACTCTACCTTCAAGGGGAACAGAGCTTGAAAGTTACCCCAAAGTCAAATGTGTTCACAGAAAAGGAGAAAATGTTTTGCTAACCCTTTATTAACAAAAAAGTTCTTGTTCTTTAGCCTCTTTTATTGACCTCCATAAAGACAGGCAAGTGACTATTGGTTTTTTCCACTCCTTCATGGTAGAATTGGTTTCGATGTTTGGCCAAAAAAAAAAAAAAAAAAAAAATCAGTCTCCTAGTCCCCCCCACCTGGTGGTCTGTCCTTTATCATTCTTCTGTGTAGGTACAAAGAATGTTATAGAAAGAAAGGTGGACATTAATCAATTTTTTAAAAAACAAGAAAACTCATGCCTGAAGTTTGACAATTAACAATCATAGCCCTTTCAGAAATGGGCTGGCCACTTCAGTGGGTCATGTAATAGGTCAGGATTTCTCTGAACTGAGGCTGAGGGGAGCAATTTTTTTTTTTAATTCTTGAGCTCACAAATGCCTTGGTTAATTTTCTGAGTTCTTTTGGTTCAGAAAATGGGGCATTCCCTCCCTCACCTACATTTATTCACAGACCTTCAGAAGAGGCTATGTTGGAGTAGAAGTTGGTATGAATCTGAATCAGTTTGGGCTGCAGTGGACTGCAACCACATTCCTCCTTGTCTTCCATAGATCAAGGACACCTTCCTGAGGACTTACACGGATGCCATGCAGAATTACAACGGCAATGATGAGAGGAGCCGGGCAGTGGACCATGTGCAGCGCAGCGTAAGTTCCAGAAAAAGAGATTGGGATGGAAACTGGCTGCGAGGTCTGTGCTTAGACTTGTGGGCTGTCAGTAGGTTGGGTCAGTAGCATTTGCTATTGATTCCTGTTCTTCAACCCCTGGTCCAGTTCCATTGCTAAGAGTTGACACCCTGTCCTTGTACAGACTCTAGTTATCCAGGTAAATAGTGCCATGGAGGACAATTCCTTTGAGTGAGCCTTGCATCAGTAAAAGCTGCAAGTGTAACAAGGACAATTCATTTGCTCTTAAGAGCTGAACCCTTAGAAATGCATCCGGTAGTGAATGTATGATAGCCCTGCTTAGAGTTGGCTCCAAAGGCTGACTTTCTGAAATCAATGTCTTCAGGCTGGGCAGAGAGCTCAGGCAAGCTGCATTCACTGGCTAAGGCAGTGGAGTAGGGTTGAAGAGTGGACCTAGAAGAGATTGAGGATCTGTCAGATATGTGAATGGCATGGGCTGCCTGGTAATTTGCTAAGGATATGAGAGAAATAGAAGAGTATTTTCCTGCCTGGAGGCATTTAGGGTGGCAAGTGCTGACTCAAGCCTGACTGCCCACCGGGATCACCTATGGAGGTTTTTGCTTTAGATTTTCTTGTTTTGTTTTGTTTTTGTTTATTTCAGAAGCAGTATTTTTTTGTAACTTATTTTCATCTAATTTCCAACTTATAGAAAAGTCTTGGGAGTACTATAAGGAATTATATACTCAGATTCATCAATTAATTATTTTTGGCCCATTTGCTTTAATAATCTCTGTATCAGGTGTTGGCAGACTTTTCTGTAAAGGGTTAAAGAGTAAATATTTTAGCTTTTTGAGGGCCATCATCCACTCTGTCACAACTACTGAACTCTGCTTCTGTAGCCCAAAAGCCACCACAGATAGTATGTAAATGATAGATGTGGCTATGTCCCAATTTAAAACTGTATTTACAAGAAGAGTCAGCTGATGGGCTGTAGTTTATTAACACCAGCACGCATGCTCGCTCGCGCTCGCTCTCTCCCCTATGTGTATCTTGAAAAAAATGTACTTACATATTAGTATACATCCCAGTGGAGAGTCTTTTAAAACCATATTTGCCTCGGCTCCCCAATCAACAATCTTGATTTAGGGGATGTATACATCTTTATCTTTAACAGTACACAATTCACACGGGTGACTCTTCTCTGCCAGGACAGAGAAGCACTGCTGTGCTAATTGTTAGTGAAGGTCCAGTTCATCTTTACTTACCAAAGCTGTGCATGTCGTCTTAGGGATTTGACCCATGTTTCTCTTGTAAAAGTTGGAAGGCAGTGATTGAGGAGACCGCAATGTCTTTGATCTGCCACGCTTTGATTCTTTTCCTTTGCCTGTTAATAGCTGAGCTGCTGTGGCGTGCAGAACTACACCAACTGGAGCACCAGCCCCTACTTCGTGGAGCATGGCATCCCCCCCAGCTGCTGCATGAATGAAACTGATTGCAATCTCCAGGATCTACACAATCTGACCGTGGCCGCCACCAAAGTTAACCAGAAGGTACCTGCTTTCTCCCAATCCTGATGAAACCAATGGTGAATGTTTAGGAGGGCTTTTTTTGTTTCTGTGAAA
>CAUYQG010010961.1:0-15391 GCA_963574415.1 Tarsius wallacei
CTATTCAGGAGACTGAGGTGGAAGGGTCACCTGAGTCTAGGAGGTCAAGGCTGAGGTGAGCTATGATCATGCCATTGCACTCCAGCCTGGGTGACAGTGAGACCCTGATTCACATATATATAAATGAGAAGACCCCCCCCAAAAAACCTGGAATTTATTTATACAAAATTGTGTATTACATGTTTAAGCTTCAATCATCTTCAAAGTACTCTCCATTTGATGCTATGCATCTACCAAGACACTTTTTCTACTACTCCAAACAGTGTTTGAACTCATCAATTTTGATGCCTTTTAGTGCTTCTGCCATTTTTTGTTTCACTTCTTTCTCATTGGCAAAATATTTCCATTTGAGAACTTTTTTCATCCGGGGAAATAAAAAAAAAAGTCACTTGGGGCAAGATTGGGTGAATAGGGAGGGTAAAGCATGGGGAGTCATGCCGTTTTTGGTCAAAACTGCTGAACACTCAGCACAGTATGGACAGGTGCACTTGTAAATCACCCATTGTGTAAGGGGCAAATGTGTTGAAAGAATCTCCAAAAAAAGAATTTCACTGAAGCCAAACACAGTCTCTCACAACAACGCTAGCTGGTACACTGATGCCAACAGGTTCCTAGAACACCTACCTTGTGGAGGAAACCTTCACTACAAGGGGTCTGTCCTCTAAAAAGATAATTTCGGTTTTTTTGGGAGGTCCTTAATATATATATATGCATATTCATGCAAAGTAATATTCTGGAGTAGTTAAATAAAGGTGTTTCTGCAGCATATTTTATTATTGTGGGCCAATCTGAAACATATATATAAGTGAAAAAATATTATAAAATAGCTTTTATAGTATGATGCCTTTTATGCTCTTATGTATATGTATAGAAGTAAGGATAATTATATGTTTGCACAAATATATGTCACACATAAAATAAACATGATAGGTCTGCATGATTAGATATAGATTAATTGTATTGTCTTCCTGAAAACACTTATTATTATTATTATTATTTTGAGACAGAGCCTCACTCTGTCATCCAGTACAGTGGTGTGATCCCCACTCACTGTAGCCTTTACCTCCTGGGCTCAAGCAATCCTCCCACCTCAGTCTCCTTAGTAGCTGAGCTTACAGATGTGTACCACCACACCTGGATAATTTGTGTATTTTGGTAGAGATGAGGTCTCACTATGTTGTCCATGTTGTTCTTGAACTCCTGGGATCAAGCTCTTCTCCTGCCTTGGCCTTCCAGGGTGCTTGGATTATAAGTGTGAGCACTATGCCTAACTCTAATTATTATTTTTTTGAAAGAGGTAATTTAAAATATAGAGTATGAAGAAATGGAAAATCATACACCACATAAAGGGATAAATTTTGAACCATGTACATTATATTTATTTAATTGAAGACAGTGGAAATAGACTAGACTTATTATTTAAAGACAATCACAAATTAGTAAGAACATCAACAAGACCCCATTAAAATAATAGGCTAAAAGAAATTAAAGGGCAATTTGAAGAGGAAGGAGGGAGGGAAGGAAGGAAGGGAGGGAGGGAGGAAGGGAAGGTGGGAGATGAAAGGAAAAGAAAGGAAAGGAGAAAGGAATGGTGGACTAATAAAAAATAAAAAGCTATCCTCAACAGTGGTCAAAGAAATGGACATAAACTGATGTAGTTTTATATCTATCAAATTAGTAAAGATATTTCGTTAAACATTTGTTTCACTGTCATATAGTGTTAGAAATATGTTAAGGCTGGGCGTGGTGACTCAAGCCTGTAATCCCAGCACTTTGGGAGGCTGAGGCAAGAGGATTGCCTGAGAACAGCCTGAGCAACATGGTGAGACCTCTTCTCTACAATAAATCAAAAAAATTAGCTGGGTGAGGTAGTGCGAGCCTGTAGTTCTGGCTACTTGGAAAGCTGAGGTGGAAGGATCAAAGAGCCCAGCAGGTTGATACTGGGGTGGCCGTGAGCGTGCCACTGCACTCCAGCCTGGGTGATGGAGTGAAACTCCACCTCAAAAAAAAAAAATTAAATTCTTTACCTATTTTTTAAACAGGCTAGTTGGTTTTTTGATAATTAATTTTTTGAGTTCTTTATATATTTGGGATATTAGCCCCTTATCAGATATTCTGCTTGCAAATATTTTCTCCTAATCTGCAGATTGTTTCTTCAAATATCAATTAATTGCTTTATTTCTTGTGCAGAAACTTGCTTTTGTTTCCTGAGCTTTTGGGGTCAAATCCAGAAATCATTGCCCACCAATGTCATGTAGTTTTTCTCCACGATTTCTTCTAATGTTTTCACAGTTTCAGGTCTGATATGAGTATTTAAGTTTTAATCTATTTTGAGTTGATTTTTGTATATGTGTGAGATAAAGGCAGTTTCATTTTTCTGCATGTGGATATCCAAATTTCCCAAGACCCTTTATTGAAGAGACCATTCCCCAATGTGTGTTCTTGCCAGCTTTGTCAAAAATCAGTTGACTGTAAATGCATGGGTTCATTTCTGGTTTCCCTATTTTGTTTAATTGGTTGCTTTTTCTATTTTTATGCCAGTATCATGCTGGCTGTTTTAATTATTGTAGCTTTGTAATAGTCTGAAGAGGTATGATGCTTCCAGTTTTGTTCTTTTTGCTTAAGATTGCCTTGGGGTTTTTGTTGTTCTTGTTTTTTGGTGGTTCCATATGAGTTTTAAGATTTTTTTTTCTAATTCTGTGAAAAATGACATCGGAATTTTTGTAGAGATTGCATTAAATCTGTGGACTTTTGAGTTACATGGAAATTTTAGCGATATTAATGTTTCCAATCTATGAACATGGCATACCTTTCCATTTATTTGTGTCTTCGGTTTTGTTCATCAATGTTTTGTGGTTTTTGGTGTACAGATCTTTTACCTCATTGGTTAAATTTATTCCCAGGCATTTTTTTTTTTTTGATATTGTAATTGAGGTTGTTATCTTGATTTTTTTTTTTCAGATAGCCTATAGGAATGTTACTGATTTTTGCGTGTTGATTTTTCTATTCTGTAACATTACTGTATTTGTTTATCAATTTTAATAGTTTCTTGGTTGACATTTTAAGAATTTGCTACAAGTAAGAGTATGTCATTAGCAGACAGCAACACTTTCACTACTTTCTTTCCTTTTTGATTGTGTTTTATTTCTTTCTCTTGCTTAATTGCTCTGGCACATAACTTCAGTACTATATTGAATAAAGTGGTATGAGTGGGCATCCTTTTTTTGTTCCTAATCTTTCTACCATTGAGTATAATGTTAGTTGAGGAATTGTCATATATGGTCTTTATTGCATTGTGTACGTTGTACATGAGTTGTGTATTGTGTACATTCTTTCTATACCTAATTTATTGAGAGTTTTTAATCTGGAATAAACACTTCTCATAAGAAAACATACAAATGGCCAACAGGCATGTGAAAAAAATGCTAAACATCACTAATCATTAGGGAAATGCAAATTAAAACTGCAATGAAATATTTCCTCGCACATGCTAGAATGGCTAATATAAAAAAGATGAAAGATAATAAGTGTCAGTGAGGGTCTGGAGAAAAGAAAACCCTTTTACACTGCTGGCTGAGAAAGTAAGTTAGTACAGGCATTATGGAAAACTATATGGAGGTTTCTCAAAATTTTAAAAAAATATCTACCATGTGATCTAGAAATCCCACTACTGGGTATATATCCAAAGGATATGAAATCAGTATGTCAAAGAGATATCTGCACTCCCATGTTCATTGAAGCATTATTCACAATAGCCAAGATATGGAATCAACCTAAGTGTGCATCAACTGATGAATGTATGAGAAATGTGATATATACAGACAATAGAATACTATTCAGCCTTTAAAAAGAAGTAACGTCTCTCATATGCAACAACATGATGAACCTGGGGGACATGCTGATTGAAATAAGCCAGGATCAAGAAGACCAAAAAAACCCCATATGGCTGGGCTCAGTGGCTCAGCCTGTAATCCTGCGCTTTGGGAGGCCGAGGTGAGAGGATTGCCTGAGTCTGCGGGTTCGAGACCTGCCTGGGCAACTTGGTGAGACCTCATCTCTACAATAAATAAAAAAAAAATTGCCGGGCATGGTAGCGCGTGCCTGTAGTTCCAGCTACTTGGAAGGCTGAGGCAGAAGGATCGCCCGAGCCCAGCAGGTTGAGGCTGCGGTGGCTGGGAGCAGCCACTGCACTCCAGTCTGAGCGACAGAGTGAGACTCCAACTCAAAAAACAAAACAAAAACAACAAAAAACCATATGTTCTAACTTATGTGTGGACTCTTAAAAAAGTCAAGCTCTTAGAAGCAGAGAGTAAAATGCTGGTTACCAGAAGCTGAGGGTTGGAAGGAAATGCAGAGATGTTTATCAAAGGGTAAAAAGTTGCAATTAGGAGAAATAAATGTATTTGAAGTGATGGATGAGTTAATTAGTCATTCACATTTTATGCACATATAATAACATCTCTGTGTTCCCGTAATGATATGATTATAATTTGTCAAATGAATAAAAAGAAACAGAAAAACGTTGTTAGAAGTAAAATATGTAAAAAAATGTTTATATCCTTATGTTTTCTTATTTTAAGTAAGCAATCAGATTTTCAGACGAAAGGAAATGTATCAGTATTGTATATAATTGTGTGAAACATTGAAAATAACATATAATCCCTGTAACAGAATTTAAAAAAAAAATTGTAGGACATTCAGAAGACATAAAATTACACAACTATGAAATTTCATTTACAAGAAATTTTAATGGCATGAAATATATTCAGAGTAAATTAGATGGAAAAGCAGACATGAAAGTGGAGACATTGTAAATTTACACAAAAGATGCTCTAAAATAAGCAAAAGACTAGAAGATATTAAACCAAAATATTCATAAATAGTTTGTAAATAATGTTTGAAATACAAAGATTTCCTCTTAGAGGTAGAATGGTTCTTTTTAAAAAGTTTTTGAGAAACCTCCATACAGTTTTTCATACTGTTTTCTGTATTCATTCTAAATTTTCATCAAGTGCTGATTTTTAAAAAGATCTGCTTATCTGCCCTCCAGTCTTTTCTACTGCTGTGTTCACCATCTCAGTTACAAGTAACCAGTTATCTAAATCAGAAAGCTGCAATGTAACTGAGATTATTCCCTCTCACTCACCAGTAACCTCCAGAAAACCATGACCAAATTCTAATTTTTTTTTCTTCATGTAGTTTCATCCCCTCTGGAGAGCTGCATCTTCACTGCCCCTGCTTTAATCCTGCTATTCTTCGTCTCTCAGCTAGGTAAAGAGAGCCTATAGATGAGTTTGTCTGCTTTCATTTGCATCCCTTCAAATTCGTTTCCAACATGGCTGCCTAGCGCCTAATCCAAAACGAATATCTAATCATGACCTTTGTTCATCCTCTTAAAATTCTTCAACTATTTTCCATACACCTCGGATAAAAATCCAAGCTATTGGTTTCACATATGTGCCTTCCTCATTCTTCTTCAGCATCATCAGTCATTAGGCCCAGCATTTTATCAGTCCTGAATCCCTTTATACTCACCCTTTTACCTTCTTACTTTTCTGCCTTTACATAGGATGCTTGTTCTGGCTGGAATGTTCTCCTTTTCACTCCCTCTTCCTTTGCTTTGTTTCACTATCTCCTTTTTAAACTTAAAGGCTTAGTTCTAGTGTAGCTCCTTCTCCAGAAAGTTCTTTCTGAGCTCTTTCCATGTTCTAGCACCTTATGCTTACTGTCAGATAAATGATCACTTTATTGAAATGATCTATTTTCATGTTATCCTCCCTTCCTTATATGTGAGCTTCAAAGTAGAATGCATGTAATCTATGGGGTGAGTCAGGAGTCCTTTTGAAAAGCAAATTTAAAAATATTAATATTTGTACTTACATGTTTTTGTTATTTCTAATTTTTATGTTTTTATTTTCACACAATTTAGATACTATTCTTGTACAATAATGCATTATATATAAATACATATACATACACAAATAGAATTTTTTTTAAGTGGTGGGGATGTATGACATAAAATGCTAGAACATTGCTCTGAATTTTCTCAAGGTTGAGGAATATGCCTTATGTACTCAACGTATAGATAGCACAGTGTTGGGCACATAAGGAACTCTGCTGAATCTAACCGAAATTAAAATTTTAGCAAAATTCTGTCCATGTCTATAAAGTTAGTTGTGAAGCAATTAAAGACTTGAATTAAGGGGAAAAATTATTTCTCCTCTTGCTTACAAAACTTTATGTGTATAAAAGTTAGTGGAAAATTTGAGAAAGAAATGGAAAGCAATAGAGAAGAAAATCTATGCTAAGGTAATTTTCATGATTGAAAATGCTTTTAAATCATGAGGAATTTTGCAAAGTTTTTACAGACCTATGCTTATAGTTTGATAAAGGCAGCTGAAATGCAACATTGTCATAGACTAGATCATCATAGACTAAGGAGTATACATTTTCAAAGCAAGGGAAAATTTGAAGGTAGGATATGCTTGATGTCCCCAATTCTCCAAGCTCAGATCTCAAAAGTCCTTTAAAAATTCCCTTTACAAGGAGCTACCCCAATGTATATCATATTTATATATGCATTGTGGTGTCTATCAATCAGTTTCAGCTACTAATCTAAAAAAGAATCAAAAGTGTAAACCAGAGAGAATCCTTTCAAATAAATGTGATTATCATATGGTAAATTACTCTCCCAATTTTAATAAAGTTATAGTTCTAGTTATCTACAATTCTGGGTAAAAAATGCAGGAAAAATAAACAGAAAAATTATCTTTATGGCTTATGTAAGGATGAATGAATACACAAATGAATATGTATATATTTACAAGTTATATGTATTTTAGTGTTGTTTTCAGGGTAGAGTTGAAAGTATATAGCTGAACATAACAGGAGATGGTGGGAAAGGAGTTTTTTCTTTCCTAATTAGGTTTTTAAGAAGTCTTTATGAAGATGATAAATTCAAGAACCTAGTGTGGATTTTTTTCTTATAAAATGCAATAGACCTATCTTTTCCTGCTACTCCTTTATTTTAAGCATGAGCTGATTCCAATTTAGTTGTTTCTTTAGATTTTTAACATAAAGCCAAAAATAAGTATCTAAAAATTTGTGTTACTCTTGGACAAGTCTGTCTTACTCCAAGGCATACACTTCTTGAAACAATATTATATTTATCTCACTCATGCTTACCTTCAAAAATCAGAAGAAGTGAATATATAGGATGAGAAATTTCTTACTTAGAAAAAATAAAAGAATTAAGAAAAAAAATCTAACAGATGGAACCCTATTTTAGAACACCTAAAATAATTCCTAAACTTTAAAGTTCTTTTCTTTCCCTCAAATGATTTTTCAAAATAGAGGAATATGATATATTTTAAATGAGAACATTTGAAAAATGTTCTTTAACACAGGCTTGATTTTCAATTGCCAACATCATATAACTATTTCTTTTACATCCAGTAGAGGTAATGGCTTCAATCTTTCTGTTAAATATAAATCAGAAGCGTTGAAAAAATGGCTGCAGTTTTGTGCTTCATTTTATGTTATATGTTTTATTTTTTAAGTCTCTAAAGAAAGAAATGTGGTAAAAATAAGTCATAAATGCAAAGTACAATTAGAATAACATGACTCATTTCCAAATCTATTGTCTTAATCATCATCATCACCATTTCATACTGATTAAAGAGTTATTTGGCTTTGAAATCCAGTCTTCCATTCATGCTATAGCAATGAGAATCCCTTTCAGTCATCTCTTCTTGACAATCTCATAAGGTCAAAGGGCATAATAAAGTGCTAAGAGAAGCCAAGCTGCTTCATGCTCGCATTGTGTGCTCTGTGTTGAAACTTTCAGAGGTTTATTGATGCAGTGGGACTAGAAAAATGAGAGCAGAACCAATTTTCTCCATGGCCTTCACCCTTTCTCACAGACCACAAGATAACCACTGTTATCAAAAGGACACAAGAATCTTTCTCTTCTGTTTTTTGTCAAGTTAAAATAATGGTATTTCTTTTTTCTACTCAAGGATGTTTTGCTAGGTTAAATATAAACCTTAGCAGGATATTGCTTATATTTAGGACAAGTAGTGTATTTCCATGTTTTTCCTCTATTACTAGTATGTGAATAATAAGAGTATTTAAATAATCATATAAATTTGAAGGCTTTCTTTCAAGTGAATGTGTTAGAAAATTGTATTTATGAATGGGCAGATTATAAGACAATATAGTTTACTGTTTTTAGCATATCTATTCAGAAGATTTGTATTGATAAAAAATCAATACAATATATGATGAATCCTGTCTCAGAGAGAATGAATTCTTCTCATAACTGTAAATTTTGAAAAAAAAAAAGAAAGAAAATTAGGTAAAAATAAGATGTATGTAAATTTAACATCGTTACCTTTAAGTGTCTCTTCAAAGGTATTGCTTTCTCTATTAAAGGAGTTCTGTGCTTTATAAAGTAAAAACTAGGTGTGTTCCATTAAGACAAGGGCTGAATACTGGTTGCCTGAGAATTGAAGATATATTTGTTTGGCTCTTTAGTTTGTTTGTTTTAAAGTCAAATTTGTCAAATTTCTACCTCTTTCATTTTCTTACTCTGTGCTAATATACATATTTTGATATCTATCCGGCCCTGAAGTCAACTGTGTTTGTGACCTCTGCTTTAAAAATTTGTTATTGTATGAGTTTAAAAACATTGAAAAGTGTGTAGAACAGGTTCTGTTATATACTACTGGTGAACATGTAAATTCTTTACATATTTAGCAATATTTATTGTAACATTAATTTATTTGAATCTTCCATCTTTCTGCAGTTGTCCTACAGAAGCACTTGTATAGATGTATAAAGAGTGTTCACATTGGTTAAGAGTAAAAAATGGAAAAAGGTCCAAATATTTGTCAAAAGGTGTTGAATTAATAAATTATAGTAAATTCTTATAAGGAATACTATAATAAAAAAGTGAGGTAGTTCTAATATACATTGACATGGAAAGACATTAAGTAAATATTAAGTGAAAAAAAGAAAGTGATAAAATATTTTCATGTTTCTTTGAATAACAGTTTCATGTTATTAAAATAACAGTACATTTATACATTGATAATGTATACCAAACAGGTGATAGTAGTTTTCTTTTTTCTTTAATTGGGTGACATTATGGTGGATTTCTTGTATTATAAACCTATATTCCTGTAATGCTTACATTATTAGAACAAGTGTATATAACTCATAATAAAAAGCTTAGATATAGATATCTGCAACATTGAAATTTTCTGTAAAAAATTATCAGATAAGAAACCACTTTTCTATATTATACTCGAGACTTGGTTTGGCTACTGATACAATAAGAGCAATGATATAAAATACAGTCCAAGTTGTAAATACTTGTGGGATTATGTTTACCAGCTTTTGAAAGCTTTTTTGTTTTAATAAATAAATCTTATTTAAATATGATGCACTTTTAGGGATATAGGTAATTGTTAAAACCTGACTCATTCTTAGAAAGAAGAAAGACTCTTAAATATTTAGATATATATTTTTCATAGACATAGGAGAAATATATTCAGAGCTTCATGAAAAGTTATATGCTGGGAACTAGGTGTATTCTAAATGCTTTAGCTATCTTTTACTGACATACATTTAAATATTCTGTAACAATCTGTTTTATAAGGAAAGAAAGAACATATTCCTCCTGCTGTTGAGAAGAAAATCTTTTCAGCTCAGCCTTAATCACAAACTAGACGGTAGGTTACAAAATAAGCTTGGCAAAATTTAGATGCCTTGTCCTTGTAGACCATTTGGTTTACAAATAGACAGATGATATACAAGATGGCCTTCCTGTCATCAGGGATAGGATCAAGAATGAGACAAGCTTACATGCAGGGGAAAGAATTTGTGTGCTAGCCTTGGAAAATTTTATGTTTGACCTAATCACAACGACAGGTTTACTGCCATGATGAGAGAGAATAAAAACCTTGGTAGCCTAGAGAGGAGCTTGAAAATGAAGAGGGGATCACAGTCTGGAAAATGAGATCATGGCTTGGACCATGTTCATCATTATCAATAGCAAACATATATTTAGAAACTACTTGATGAAAGGTGTTGAATTAAGTGTGGTGAGGCTGATGTTATAAAATCTACATGAGAAGCTGACAGAATGATATATATTTACACAATGGGTTTAATGGTATATTTAGTCATTCTAGACATCACCAGAATTGGTAGAGTTTGAAAGTTTCTGTTACCCATGCAGCTATGACTTCTCAGAGAACTGCATATAAAAGTTTACATGTAAAATCATAGGTTCATTCATACCTGCTTCTACTTTAAAATAGCTTTCTTAGATTAACCCTAAAGATATTAAGGACAGTCTTGTTTTGAACTCCAGGCTATATGCACATTTGTGTGTCTATAATATACTTTAAAAGTCGTTTAAATTAAATATTAGCCAAACAAATCAACACAAACTTTCTAAGCCTTATTCACTTTAAGTTTCATAGTATCTTATGTATTCTAATTGCTCATCAAATGACAGTAGGTTTGCTGTTGTTGTTGCTGGAATATTAGTTCAGGACAGGCAGCCTCAGAATTTGAAAACACAGACTTATTTGACTTCAAATTACTCTTGTTTATTATTCATCATGCTTAAACAAGTTTCTTCCAAGTGCATCTGGGTATGTATTTTACTTTTTCTCTATGAGTCAAGTTGACTAAGTTTTCTACAATGTTTCCAGGAATTTCAGCTGTATATGGTTCTCATATGATTCTGACCATCAAGGAACATGCAGCACCCTTTGACAGAATGTAAACCACATCTTATTATTTAAAGTATCGGTTCTGTCAGGTGACAAGTAAATAATGATGGTCTTTAAGATTTTTATATTTTTCTGGGTGTTTACTGACCTCACCTTTATAAAATTATTCAGGATTTCTAAAGTGTGTAATGTTAAACATGTGTCAAATCCTTCAACTCAATGCAGTGAACAGAAATGTGTGTAAGAGCTTTTGGATTCTGACTGCCATGGAGATGTGCTTCTGGCAGAATCTGCTCATTCTTCCAAAAGTAATATTTAATCACAACCCATTATATGTAGTTCTTTCATGTATGCCAGTTATTGAATACATTAAATGTTACATTGCAGGAGAACATTTTAAATTGTGTTTTCGATTAAACAGATGAATAAATAGTATGCTTTAACATTAATTAATATGTATTAATTAAGGTCTGCTATAAGACCATATGTTGCACTGGTTATAGCCATTGTTTCCATTTTGCATCATACGTATGGTATTCCCCAAAGGGAAATTGGAAACAGGATATATAAAACAAACACTCAGACAGGAAATTTTGCCTTCCCTTTCCTTTCTTTATCTCAATGGCAATGGACTCTCCAAAAGAACTATCCACAGCAGTTCAGATCTCTTTTTTTTGCATCATTCTATTGTCTCTGCTGCACAGGACAGAAGATAAATCAACTTCTTCAAATGCCAGGAGAGAGGGATGTCAGATAATAGACCCAACTGTACTGACACATTCAACTCCACGCTGCTTTTTCCTGTTTATGGCACAGGGACAAAGCAAGAGTGAAACAAACTGCATACTAAGTGCCAGTGGATTTACAAATCCTGACCTGGTGAATACTGTGCTTTAGGCATTTGTTGGTAAGGATATTTGGAGAGTGACTGCAGGGGCTCCAAGGGCCCTTAACAGTAGTACCTCACCTTGAATTTTCCAAATGAAAAAACCCCTGCATCCTAGATACATAATGAAGGATATTAACCACTCTATCACATCAATGTCATATTATAAGTAGTTGAAAGAAAGGATTTTATTATCATCAATTAATATGTCAGTTTTATAAATGTAAATGTGAGAAAAAATTATTACTACCTTTAAGTTGATTTGTTATGAATTATTAAAAATTACTCAGAATGTAACACCTCCTGTCAGGGACCTCACAATTTTTTTAAAACTTCATTTATGGTATATCAAAGAAATATCATTATATCATTCATTCAGAAATTTCTTTTCTGTGTTCTGTTAAGGTTTCTTTACTTCTTTTCTCTTGTTTTGCATTTTATTCACACTCTGTTTTCTTCTCTTCTTATTAAGCTTAGAATTTCTTTAAATTACCTTAATTACATTTCTGAACTAGAACTACTGCTTGCCTTCCATTTTTCTTTTTGATTTGTTAATTCAGAAACATGTATTATCTATCGTGATCACTGAGAATCCTAAGTGAAGAAGAGATAGCTCCTGCTTGATGAAACTACTGAGCTCTTTTCCTTCGGCTCCTGAGAACAAGTGAGGAAAGTAAAACTATAATGTTTGTAGATAAAGGAAGAGAACAGAACTGGGCTTTATCCTTAGCATATTAGCAAGAACCCATTGCTCCGTGGTTTCATGTAAGTCCAGTGTGCCTTCCCTAACAGAGAAGCAAGAATAGACAAGAATTTGCTTTTTCCTTTGCTCTGCCCAAGTAGGACACTGAATTTCCATGGCTAACCTACTTGATTTTCTTTTTAGTCAAATGCACACCCACTTTTCCCCCTCACTTCTGAATAAGCTGACATTTTACCTGACATCATATAAAAGCTTTACCTATTTTTTCAATATTTGATCATTTCCCCCTAATGTCTGTGTATTTTAAACATTTTTGCATAACTTCTATATGTTTTTGGTTAAGAACTTCAAAAAAGCAAAGCCTTTGGTCTGTTATACTTTACAGTTTGTCTTGCACGGCTAATATATAATGAGATGTTTAATAAATGCATTTTGATAATGACTTCTACATTTCTTTTCCACTGCTTTCTTTATATGGCCTTCTTATTTGAATTAATGTGGATTTGTATTTGCACTCCAAGTAACTGTTTGCTAGAGATATGGTTAATAAGAAAAAGTCAGAAGTAAGAATAACAGTAATAATCACTAGCATAAAAGTGGTATAAATTTTAATTCTGTGCTTGGGTTCTTCGTATTTTCATGTGAGACTGATTTTTTTCTAAGGATGTTTGTTTGTTAGTGGCTATGCTGGAGCAAGTTGTAAGAGACTGGAGGTCCTGGAAATCAGAATAAATCTACAGGTGAAAGCTACTCCCTGAATTTGAGAGATCATTAGAATTGCTGGAAATATACCAATAAACCCAGAGGATAAAATGCAGAAGTGATTGACCTGTTGTCCATCCCCAATAAAAATGACATTAAATGACAAGAGTTACCAGCCCAAGCCCCTAACCTATTACTATTCCTGGATAACAGAGTGCATTGTTTCACTGAGGCAAGGTGTTGGCAGGCAACCAGTTCTCCCTCTCTTTTTGCTCTAAAATGCATTGAATAGGCTGTTGAACTTGTTTATATTATTTGCTTCAGTGGTTTGCCTTGGCAAATTACTCCCTGTCTTTATTGTTAAATTCAGTGTACTGGTAGTGTTTTAATTTTGGTTTGTAGCCCAGTGTTTAACATTTCCGCTAGTGTAAACAATATTGAGTAAGTTGATATTCTCTCTGAGACAGCTTATAAAATTTATCTTTTCCTTTGTTTTGGCGTCATATACGCAATAGCTGGAAAGTCTTTATTTTTGCATTTAAAATGATCTTAATTCAATGGGAAACACAATTAATACCTGTGATCTTGTCCTTTGCTTTACTAAAGCAGTCTCTTCCTTATCTCCTTCAAAAGCTTAACTGTGAAGTTGGCTTCTCACTATTCTCTGCACACTATGCCCTGGAGATCCATGTGGACTTTCTTGAATTCCACAACACACCTCATTGATCTTTCCAGTTTTATTGCACCAGTTCTTTGTTTTCCCCGGGAATCCCTGCTGGCTTGTCCCTGTAAGATTCTGGCTATATTCTGAATTACTTACTTAGTCTAAATCTCTGAAGTCTGAACTCTGGCTTCTAGTGACCTGAAGGGACAACTCAGCTCCTGACCCTGTCTGGAAGGGCCATTTATTTTCTGTGACTGTAATTTGGTAGTCCTTCTGTATTTATCTTTAATAGAGTTTCTTGGTAATTTGTGTAATTTCTACATCTAAAAATAACATTACAGGAACATTTTGCATATATTTGTAAAAATCAAATATTTTACATAGCAGCATTTTCTCTGACTTTCCAAAGAAAAATATTACATTATAATATCTTGTATTGCAATTTCACTAACTGTTTGAACTTAGAGTTAGTATTTTATATACCATCAGTCAGCCTCTTTTACTTCAATATCCATCTGAAGGATCAGTTATTGTTTGTAGTTCAAATTCTATCTCAATCTCCATTCAGAGTTTTTGGCCTTTTCTCTCTACCTGATTAGCTACTAGGTAATAACATCCTCTACCCCAAATAGACATTTTAGACTGTGAGGAGACACTTCCGGGTTCTTTTTCTTATTGTGTAACTCACACATGGGAGATTATAGAACTTTTTAAAGGTTTTTGCCTTATTCTTTACCTGATCACTTTTCACATAGCTTATAGAATTCTGTCTCTTAGTGGCTCCTGAGCACTTATAGAGGCTTTCCAATAGGATACTGATTGTCCTTAGGCTTCTCTCTTACATCTTTAGCTACTTCAAAATGACTTAAAACTGGAGGTCTCCCTACCATGTAATGGGTGGTGCTTGCCCTCAAAGTTTTTTGTCCATTTATAGCATAGGTTCTTTTCACCACATATTTGAACACTTAGGGGTATCCAACCCAGGTGACACAACCATGGGATACAAAGATGAATTTCTGCCTTTAGAGAACAATAATCTAGATGCAATGTTTCCTAAATGCTTATGTTGCCAGTATTGAGTTCACATCCTTCAGCAGCTCATTCCATTCTTAGTACATGCTGTCATAATCTGAGCAGGTGTTTCTGTCCCTCCCACTATCCTCAGTGAAGGCACAAATCTCTGATCACCCCAGTTTAGGGTAAGCACTTCTACTTGCTTAGGTAGTGGGATATAGCGTCAACAATTCCCTTCTACAGATTTTATATATTTTTGTTTTTATAATGTCATAAAAGTAAGACCAGTTGGGTGCAGTGGCTCACACCTGTAATCCCAATACTTTGGGAGACAAAGGTGGAGGATTGCCTGAATCCAGGAGTTTGAGTCAGCCTGGGCAACATTGCAAGACCTGTCTCAACAATTAAAAAAAAATTTGCCAGGCATGATGGCACACACTACTCGGAATGCAAGGGACCAGCCCCTGCAGGTTTCAGGGGTCCCTGGAAAGATGGGGCAGTGTCAGCAATTCTAGGGATAGATATGAAAGAAGAAAAAGAAAGAGAGAAAGAAAGAGGCTGGACTCCTGTCTAGTGCAGAAGCCGTTTAATGGAGGTTTCCATGCTCTTTTTATCCTAAATTTTCACAGGTTAGATCACAAGGTTTTCACGTGAACACAAAGCCAGGCAGATGAGGG
>CAUYQG010010965.1:0-27092 GCA_963574415.1 Tarsius wallacei
GGGGGAGGGGTAGGGTGATGGGATTAATGGTAGTAAATATCTGTCTGGGGACGGGGAGACACTTCCTATCAACAAGGGTGCCTGAATGAGGCATATTTGTACACCTAACCCTTAACTGTACCCCACAATATCATAATAAAAAATATTGGGAAAAAAAAAGTAGCCATAAATACAGAACTGGTTGAATAAATTATGTAAATCCACAAAATGGAATACTTTGTACCCATTGTCAAAAAAAGGTAGAACTATATGAATTATTATAAAACAATGAGACCAACACACATCTTAATAAGAGAAAAAAGCAAGATGTGAAACAGTGTTATAGTATGATTTGTCTCATAATTAAATTTAAAGTCTGAATAAAACCAAGGCATCTGCATTAAACATCTTCCTGAGGGGGAAAAAGAGAGTATAAATAGTAATTAGCTTTGGGATATAATTATATTGTTGAGTGAAAGGTTTTTATTTTTAATTTTCTACTTATTGTTACATTTTGACTTTTCGGATAAAGTTTACTATTTTTATTCATTTAAAAAATATAAACAAAGGTTATAGCCAGAGTCTAGATAAACACTGCTTGGTTATCTTCTTTTGTTTTATTCAACTTGGACTTGTCATCTGGAATTTGTATCATGCTCCTTTAACCATCATGGTAAGACCAAAATCACCTTTCCTCATCAAGTTCCCAAATGCCACACTTCCCAAATCTAAGTTTCTCAGTGGCATTCCTTATCCAGGGCTTCATTTGTATCCATGTAAATGTTAACATGTATTTATAATATTCATACATTTTAATGTGTGAATATTTTAAATATTTTAATTAAATTTCAATTACAGTTATAGGTTACTCATTTGTGTTTAAAATTTTGTACTATATGCCTTCATTTTTTTATAACTATATTGAAGCTACTTTAAGATATAGATTATAATAGTCAAACCAATCAAACATGCAATGTACCTAACACAGATGAGAATAAAGATGGCGATGATCTAGGTATCCTACAGTTTTATGATAATGTCAATAAACATCTAAACAGCAAGAGAGCAGTAAAATAAAACAGGATCAATAATCCTTAACAGTGAGAGAATTATGTAGAGAGAAACTAATGAGCAATCTACAATATTAGATTTACTTAACGTATTTTAACTAAAGTTAGAAACATTTTTCATATTCCTTCAAATTTCTTTTTAAATGAGCAAATAATTGTTAGAGGTAAAGCAAATCCCTAAGTTATTAAATATTCTGTTTGTAAACCTTATAAGATCAAATTTTACCTGACTGTATTTTCTATAACAGGAAGATGGACAATGAAAAAAACAAAAAGCATACTATATCACTTCAGAGCTCTTCTTGTTTATTGATAACAGAAAGGTATTGAAAGTCACCAGAAATACCAAGACATAATTCTAAACCTTTTTGTTTGTCCACATATGAAAGAAGTTCGTGACTAATGAGTAACTCAAAGCACCATGAGATTACTATACATAACCATCAAAAAAGAGAGTGTGTGGAGATATACTAAAAAAAGATATACAATGACTTAAATACAAGATATTACTATCATTATTAAAGAGTCAAACTAAGTACAATGATTTTCTTAATAGCCTTTTGCACATAAACAATATATATGCGTATGACTAAACTCCATGGGTAACTACACTCTAATAAATCTATCTCTTAAAAAAATGTTGGCTGACATTTTCTAGAAAACAGCAAAGTGCTATAGCTTATAAAAATATTAGGCACATGTACAAGCTCATTGTTACATATAAATGTTAAATAAAAATCTCTGGAAACTTTACAAGGAGAAATCAAAGAGACTGAACATATAAAAGTAATAAAACACGGCATTAAAATGTCATCAAGCAAACCTTTCAAATCATATTACCTGAAACCAGTTCCATAATGATGTAGACAGGCTGTCTTTGTGTGCAAACTCCTATAAGTTTGACAATATTGGGATGATCATATTGCTTGAGAATTCTAAGATGAAAGTATAAGAATAATTATCATTTGAACAACAAAGCATTAATTTATTATCATAAATAGTGTTTAAAACCAGAAAACACTTTAATCATAATTCAATTTTTAAAATGTCTAGAACCCCAAATTATGATAAATAGGATGCATACATACAAGTATAATCATACCTCAGTATCCATGGAGGATTGGTTTCAGGACTCCTGTGGATACCCATATCTACAAGTGCTCAGTCTCATATACAAAATGGTATAGTATTTGCATATAACCTATACATATTCTCCTTTAAACTTTAAAATATCTCTAGATTACTTAGAAAAACTAATACAATGTAAATACTATGTAAATAATTGTTATAATGCATTGCTTCGTGTATAATGACAGGGAAAAAAGTCTGTACACGTTTCCTACAGATGCAACCTCTATTTTTTTTTTCTCCCTAAATATTTCAATATGTAGTTGGATGAATCCATGGATATGGAGGCCCAACTATCCTGATGAATATTGGCAATATAACATAGGTACAAATGAGTCAATTCTCATTAATTCAATTAAATATTAATTTAAAAATGATTATCCATCCTGAATGATTAACAACCAGGTTAAACAGTAATAACCTAGTTGATCCCAAACATGTAGAACTCCCTTCAAAGTATTGTGTCTGGTTTTAGCCACCACCACAAAAGTACAACTGAAAAGTATTAGTGGACCAAAAACGGTAAGCTGCTTTGTAGCATCTTTTTTTTTTTTAATGCACACACTTGGTTTTAAAACACATAAAAATGAGCAGTCATCTCATACTGGTAAATGCTACAGGGTAATCATTTCATTGGATTTCCTAGTAGTTAAATACTTTCTTGATGCTCATGATCAATTTCAAAATGGTAAGAACATAAAGGTTTTAAGAAAATTGGCAAAAGGTTAAAAAATAATTGAGTACTAGGGCTTCAACATAGACTTAAGCTGAAGCAGGGTAGACTTAGTTTGTATAAAGGCAATACTTCATCAGAAGGCCAAAAAAAGATACATAGATATAGGACTCCAAGCATAAGCTAAAAATAGATTAGATTCCCTCAGATGTCCATCTGCCCTGATGACTTCTATTACCAAATTTTATTCCTTATTGTCCTATTGACATAGCTATAAATTCACTCATATTTTAAAATTGCTGTAATTTTTCTTAAGAGAATGAAAAATTACTTTGTTTAGAGAAAGACAAAATTATATATGCCTTGTGCATGTCAATAAAGCAAGGATAGTTGTAAGAAAAATGTTTTAGATAGAAAATTGATAATGATTTATACATGAAAAGACAAAATGAGAAGAATTCTAAAGATAAAGAAAATATTTGGCTAATAACTTTGAGCTTCCTACTTCTACTAGAAATTAAAGAGAAAGATTTAAGAATGTTAACTTTAATCCAAAATATCATTTCTTAGATTGGAAATCGTTTAGTAAAGAAATATACACAAAACAGCCAGCATGACCTCATTAACATTAACATTAAACATCTAACTGTACATTTCTAGCATCTACTAAAGGACACTCAAAAGCTGGCATTGATATAATTTTCATTTTTAACATAAAATGTCACAATTTTACTTTAAAAGAATAAATTAAACTCTTTACTTTGCAATAAAACAATCACAAGTTAAAGCAAGAAAGTTAAGTATTTTTGAAATTATATGAAGTCTAGACTCTTAAATTAAGAATACCTACGAATAACTGTAAAATAATGAGGCTATGAATTTCAATTGTGATAGCAAGCCTTTTATCCTCAGAATTTTTTTCTGAGTTGCCAATAACAGACATAAAGATTTACAACTTTATTCTACAGATAATATTTAAGAAATGTATCCAACTAGTTTAACCCACTACATCAATATTCATTTTTAGATGGTGAATGGAGACATGTTCATCAAAATGCTCTGCGTCACGTGACTTAATAGTGCTCTTGTTGCCATGGCACAGTACTTTCCCTTTACACCACAAAAATCTACAGATCCATATATCCTCTACTTTCCTCATCCAACCATCAATTCATCCAACCCTCCACCAATATGTCCCTCCAGCTTACTCTGTCCAAAGTACCTTTCCATTTCTTTTGTTTTGTTTTGTATACTCAACTATACCACAGACAGAATAGTTTTAACTACCTGCAATATAGGAGTAGCATGATGAAACATTAAATTTTAGCTAATAACAGAAAAAAAGATAAGACAACTACCTTAGAAGATCAATTCTAAATCAAAGAATGTGCAAATTTTAGAACAAATGCCAGAAGCTAAGTTGAATTAAAAATCTGAGGTTCAGCCGGGCTCGGTGGCTCAGCCTGTAATCCCGCGCCTTTGGGAGGCTGAGGTGAGTGGATTGCCTGAGCCCGCGGATTCGAGACCCGCCTGGGCAAGCGAGACCTCATCTCTACAATAAAGCAAAAACTAGCCGGGTGTGGTAGCGCGCGACTGTAGTTCTGGCTACTCGGAAGGCTGAGGCGGAAGGATCACTGGAGCCCAGCAGGTCGAGGCTGCGGTGGCCGAGAGCGGCCACTGCACTCCAGTCTGGGCGACAGAGTGAGACTCCAACTCAAAAAAAAAAAAAAAAAAAAAAAATCTGAGGTTCTCAGAAAATAAAGTGAACAGCTAGAAAAACAGATATTGTCTAAGGAGGGTAGGATAGGTATAATAATATGTCTAGATATATGTTATATATTTTATGTACAAAATATAGTAACATTTTTATCATAAAGACAACCACATACTATATATATGCATATATATCTATGTATATGTAATAAAAGCAAAATATCGCAAAATTTTTTAAGGGTTTGAAGAATATTTACTTGCTTTTTAACACCTGGTTCTTTGACTGTGATTTCTGAATCAATTTACAGTTGACCTCAAAACCAGAAACTGTCGTCACATTTTAAAAGTGCTTACTTTTACTTAAACAAATCACAATTTAAGTTGTCTCTGAATTTACATTTTAATAAATTACTTATATTATAAATGCATATTTTGTATTACTTTAGAAAACTCACTTGGCTTCTTGTAAAAATTTTATTTTCAAATCCTGAGGAAGATCTTCTTTACAAGTTTTAACAGCAACAGAAGTTTTATCCTTTAATGTGCCTTTATATACTTCACCAAAATTTCCCTGAAAATACAAATACATTCATTGTTTGGGGTATGTGACAGTACATAAATTTTTGCCAAATACAAGGAAAGCATATAATGAAGGATTCTGAATTAATCAAAGTATTCCATTAGTTTTATTCAGAATTTTGAGTGGAAATAAAGATTGGTAATGCTACTTTTACCAGCCATCCAAAATCTTAACTATACTACCCAACACATCAACCATGTGGAAGCTTGAGACTAAAGGAAAATTGAAAAGGAAATAAAAATGATGACAAAATGGAAAGATAATATGATAAAAGGAGAAACCCAAATTGATGCTGTCAGAAGTATATAACTATTATTGCACTTAGTTCCCTTTACTTCCTAATCTCTACATTTCATTAGATTAAAAAAGTATCCACGGATGTAAAATGATAAAGCAAAGGTACTGAGGGGTAACAGCTGGTACTGGCCCACATAGCCATGTGTCAGTTGGAAAAGAGTATGAAGACAAATCAGAATAGGAGAGCGGCCACAGACCCAAGGCAGATAAGGGGCTATCAAAAGCCAAAGTTGTAGGTTGTCAGCCTCTATTTACCAACAGTATGTCTGACAAGGCCTAACATCTAGGATTTACAAGGAACTCAAACATGCCGAAAAGAAAAAAAACCAACAGCCCCAGTACAAAGTGGGCAAAAGATATGAATAGACACTTCTCAAAAGAAGACATATAAGCAGCCAACAGATACATGAAAAAATGCTCAACCTCACTAGTCATCAAAGAAATGTAAATTAAAACTACACTGAGATATCACCTAACTCCAGTCAGGATGGCCACCATCAATAACTCAAAAAACTACAGATGTTGGAGAGGATGCATTGAAAAGAAAACACTTCAACACTGTTGGTGGGAGTGTAAACTAGTACAACCTCTGTGGAAAACAGTGTGTCGAAGATCTAAAAATTGACCTTCCATACGACCCCACAATCCCCCTACCAGGAATATATTGGGAAGAACTCAAATCACTCTATGAAAAAGAAACCTGCACCCACATGTTTATTGCAGCATTGTTCACGGTAGCAAGAACATGGAACCAACCATGCTGCCCATCAAGAGGACTGGATTTTTAAAATGTGGTACATATACACGATAGAATATCACGCAGACATAAAGAAGGACAAAATCATGGACTTCACAGCAACCTGGATGGACTTAGAGCCTATAATACTGTGTGATCTATCACAGAAACAAAGAACCGAGTATCACATGTTCTCACTCATAAGCAGACCTTAAACAATTATTTTAATACTATAAGAAAAGGATTGGCAGTAGTAGGAAACTGCTGGGGTGGGCGGCAGGAGAGGAGGCAGGATTGGCAGTAGTGGGACTCTGCCAGGAGGAGACACACCTCATCAACAAGGGTATACCTGCACAATGAATATTTGTTTACCTAACCCCGATCCCACAACTAACTGCATACCTAACCCCACACCTTTAAAATAAAAAAATTAAAAGAGAAAAAAAAAGAAAGATACTGAGGAGGAGGTGTTTTCCCAAATGTCAATGTTACTTGTGATGTACTAATTTCTATCAAACATATGAACTCCTAACCTTACCTTATGGCTAGAATTTGATATAAAATGCCATATTTACAGTGTATTTGAGAAGAAACTATGGAGTCAATTCATTGCTTTTTATTATAAATACTAAACAAAATATTACAGAGTAGATCAATAAAGCTAATGCACTAGCACAGAAGTAGTTTTTAAGTATTCCCTTAGATCCTTCTACCTACATAGACGCATTGTTTACAAAGCTATACTCACAATATGCAAACATTATATTATAATGAACTTCAATGCTATTATTGAACAAGAAGTAACTGAACTAGGAGTCTGCTAGTTATTAAGTTTTAATGTTCTAAGATGAATTGACTCTCAACTTGTAAAATTTACAAGTTAAAATGTATACTATTGGCTATTAATAAATAATTTCTTAATAACAGGAGTCTTGTATTTAATTTGTACTATTTAATATTCAGTTCTTAGCTATTTATGACAGCAATGACCAGTCATCTTTTCATGAAACGTAAACACCTTTTGGGGTCTCAATGTAGTAAAATTTCATCATAAATTTTAAAAAGGAAAATTTGAGCTTATTCTCAAGGGGTTTTCCTTCACAACTGTCAGAAATAGAAGTGAAAGAAGATACTAATGTGAATGATTACTGCTGGACCCATATTCATCTAAGTAATTCTAAAGTATTTACAATTTAGCTTGCTTAGAGTTCATCATTATACTCATCAAAAGATTCTTCCTGGCTAAATTACTTTTTTCGTTACTAGGACAATCATTCTCTTTGCAAGCATTCAGATCTCACCTCCACAATACTTTTTGTCTTCCTCTTGCATCTCAGAAAGTCTACCTTGATTCAAGATCTACATTTTCTCACCTAGGCTAATCTCATCTTCAGTCCCTCAACCCTCCAATTCATCTATTATAGTACTGCTAGAGTCACGGTTCCTTGCTCAATATCCATTCTTCAATTACTACTACTTCCTTAGCCTCTGTATATTTCCACATCATAAACCCCAAATGTTACATGCATTCTAAACTCAAATACTTAGGGATCCCAAAGTACATGTCATGCTTTTTTTCCCCTCTGCTGAAAACCTCCACCTCATCTTTCACTCTATTTCTTATGTCTTCTCCTTGATCTGCCCCAAAATATGTTTCCTGTTCCTAAAAAGTAATCATCCCGTTGCTTCTTTGTATCTTTCTAATGGTTTCTGACTTATATAACAGGTCTTGGCATATTGTAGGCATCTGAAAATTTTAAACATTAATTCAACAACCATTACACACAGAGAACTTCAACTCTATCAATGGTGGTCAAAGAGAGACTCTTCAAACACTGAGAAAATAAACTATGCTTCCAAGCCCATCTCTTCTCCATCCAAAGAGGTTAGGAGGAAACTTAAGACACTCATCACTCCCTATCACTTAACAGGCATGACTTCATCTCTGCTATTGCCTATTTCCAATTTCCACTGTGCCTTCTGTAATTCATGGCTCATTTTTATCAAAAGTGTAACTTCAATCTATTCTTTGGTCATTCTCTCTACCTTCTTGTTCTGACAGAATCCTGGGTCTCACATGAAAAGACCCAAATGGTGGAGGAGCTTCCTTTTGGCCTCTAAACCTAAATGATGCCTTTTTCTCCCATATAATTCCTATCACTGCTCTGGAGGTAGAATAACTATTCTACTATGTCCTTATCACTGGCTTCAAACCATTCTCCCTCCTGCATTCCTAAAAACTCTCAGCTTTGAAACTTTGCCATTCAATTACATTAGCCACTGTGGCAGCCACCTATTAAATTTGAAATTATTTCTCTCGTTTATTGACAATTAGAGCTGTCACTCTACCCGGTATTACTCTTGTCTTAATCCTTGGAAATTTCAATAGACACATAAAGGGCTTGCAGCAAATCCTTAATTCCTTCCTTCCTTCCTTTTTAATTTTTCTCACTCTGTCACCCAGGCTGGAGCACAGTGTCATGATCATGGGTCACTGTGGTCTCAACCTCCTGAGCTCAGGAGATCCTTTTGCTTCAGCCTCCTGAGTAGTTGGTACTACAGACGTGTACCACTACACCTGCCTAATTTTTTATTTTTATTTATTTATTGATTTTTTGTGGAAGTGAGTCTGACTATGTTGCCTAGGCTGTGGTCTCAAATGCCTGGGCTCAAGGAATCCTCCTACCTTGGCTTCCCAAAGTGCTGGGATTATAGGCGTGAGCTACCATACCCTGCCACAAACTCTCAGTTTCTTGAACAGCTTCTCTCCAATGATACTGTGCTCCAGTAGATTTTCTAGAGTAACACCTTAAACTTTGCCATTACCAGTAATGAAACTCCTGTATGACATCTGTCTCATTCATCTCATCTTCTGGCTGGCTTCTATCTTTCTAACTTCCTATAGTACCTAGACTCTAAAAATCCTTTGACCTAATAGAAACGACCAACTTTTAGATACTGTCACTTTTTACATCATTCCCTTATTATCTTTTCCTCCTTCTGTATCCACCTTAAATCCATGGTCAGTAATCACAACTGCCTTCCCATATACTCTCAATTTCTTTGCTCCCTGTTAAGATGTAGAACTCCCTTGAAAAATCCAGCCGGGCTCGGTGGCTCAGCCTGTAATCCTGCGCTTTGGGAGGCTGAGGTGAGTGGATTGCCTGAGCCCGCAGGTTTGAGACCCACCTGGGCAACCTGGCAAGACCTCATCTCTACAATAAATCAAAAATTAGCTGGGCATGGTAGCACATGCCTGTAGTTCTAGCTACTTGGAAGGCTGAGGCGGAAGGATCACCGGAGCCCAGCAGGTCGAGGCTGCAGTGGCCGGGAGCGGCCACTGCACTCCAGTCTGGGTGACAGAGTGAGACTCCAACTCAAAAAAAAAAAAACAAAAAAGAAAAATCCACAGTCCTGATAAAATCCAAAACTCTGCCTGCTTTACATCTATGAAGCTAAATGTGGCTGGAGAAAAATCATAACCATGCTAACTGATTTTTTAACTTTATTTTTTATTTTTATTATTTTTATTTTTATTCTGAGTTGGAGTCTCTGTCGCCCAGACTGGAGTGCAGTGGCACGCTCCTGGCCACCGCAGCCTCGACCTGCTGGGCTCCGGCGATCCTTCCGCCTCAGCCTTCCAAGTAGCTGGAACTACAGGTGCACACTACCACACCCGGCTAATTTTTTGATTTATTGTAGAGATGAGGTCTCGCCAAGTTGCCCAGGCGGGTCTCGAACCCGCGGGCTCAGGCAATTCACTCACCTCGGCCTCCCAAAGCGCAGGACTACAGGCTGAGCCACCGAGCCCGGCCTGATTTAACTTTAAATTCATGAACACAACCCGTTAGGAAGCTCTTAATCCTGCTCAATAATCATATTACATTTCTCTAACGCATTCACACTCCCATTTTTCTGGATAACTGTTTCCCCTTCTACTCTCTTCTCAAATCTCACATTCTCATTCTTGCTGATGATCTTGTTTCCTACTTCACTGAAGGAACTGAAGCACTCTAAACAGAGCTTCTGTACTCTCAAGCCCCATATTTAACCACCTACCAATCTTCTTCACTGTTATAAAAATGAACTATTGTGTTTCTATTAAAATTAATCCTCCATTGGGAACTAAATCTCATCCCCACTTACCTACTCAGGGCTGCAGCAATTTTCATCTCTCTTTCTCTTAAATCATGAATTGGTCACTAGATTATTCCAGACTCAAACCAGCATGCTATTATTTATCTCAGTTTAAACAGTAAAAACAAAGCACAAATCACTCTCTTGAAACTACCATCCCATGTTTCTGCTTCATTTTGCAGCAAAACTTTGAAGAGTTACTTCTTTACTATCTCTAATTCCTCATTCTCTCTCAAATCCATGCCAATCCGGCTTTCACCTAATACATCACAAACTACTCAGCCAAGTCACCAGTGATCTCATTGCTAAATCCAGTCTCATTTGATCTCTCAGCAGCATTTGACACCACTGATTACTCTCTTCTCTTGATTATATACTTTCCCCTTTTCAAGGCATATCTCCTGGTTTCTTGTCTTCCTAATTGGTTATTATTTTCAAGATCCTTTGAGAATTGCTTCTCTTTTCTCTACCCCTTAATGTTAATGTGACCGGGCTTAGTCCTTGATCATCTTCTTTCTCTATCTAGAGTCACTATTACTGAATCCATTTAATTTTATGGTTTTTAAATACCATCTATATGCCAACAGCTACTGAATTTGTACTTTTGACCCAGACCTCTCTTCTAAACTTCAGACTTGATATCCGACTGTTTCCAACATCTCCATTTGGAAATCTAAAAGAGAAAATCAATACATCCAAAACTGAACACCAAATCTTGTTCCCTAAAACCATTTACACTTACAGTTGATACCCTTCTTTTTCTGATGCCCTACCTAGGCAGAATCCATCAGAATCTTCAATTGGTTCAGCTCTAAAAATATATCCAGAACTCACCACTTCTCACCACATACACTGTCATCATCCCGGTCTGGCATTTTTTAGACAGATACGTTCAGCTGCCTCTTGACCTTCTGAGTAGACAGCTTATTTTCAACACAGATACCAGAGGGGCCTTTTTAAAAAGATCATGACACTACTCCACTCAAAATTGTCTACCAGCTCACCATTTCATTCATAATCAAATCCAAAGTCATGACAGTGACCCACAAGACCCTATAATAATTTATATTCTTATCATATGTCAGACTTCCCCTCTTATTATATTCCCCCGTGCTTAGTCTATTACAGCCAAAATGTCTCCCTTGCTCCTCAAAAAAATTTTGCATTGGCTGTTTCCTCTGCCTAGAATTTCCTCCCCTCAGCTGTCCACATGCCTAAATCCCTCACCTCCTTCAGGTCTTTATTCAAAAGTAATCAGTTTAATAAGGCTTACCTAGATTTCCTACTAAAAATTGCAACTCTAATAGCATTTCTAACCCCTTTTTGCTTTTCACAGGACTTAGCACCCTCTAACATTATAAAATTTACCTATTTATTATGCATATTATTCATCTGTCTTCCCTCCTAGATAGAATATAAGCTCCACAAGAGAACAGGACTTTTGTTTGCTTGTTCACTGAAAAGTGCCCAGAAGAGTGCTTGGTACATAGTATACATTCAACAAATACTGAATGACTGAAAAAAATATATATTGAATACCAATTATCAAGTATGTCTGTATACAATACTGTATGTCAAGTACAGTCTAATAAAAACATAGTGCTGAATAAAAAAAATTAGAGTTCTTGCCATTCCCTTATATTATGACTTAACTCCAGAGTCAGTAAAGACACGAACCATTCTCTTAATTATTCATGCAGCATTAAGAAGCATACTGTAAATATTTATTAAAATAGATAGTGAAAAATATTAAATAACAAACCATTTTCTAGTACCAAAAATATTAAATGAAATTAAGCTACATAGTATGTCAAAGTCACTGTCTTTATTTAAAGTGATTAAATTTATTGAGACTGACATGCCACTTGTCATTGAGAAAATAATTAATCTTTGAAATAGCTTTACTAAGGAACTAAATTCCTCCTGATAAACCATACTTTACAAAGTAAACTAAAAACAAGAATAATTAAAATATTTCTCTTTAACTATTATTTCCTTAGTACTGAAAGCTCTGTCCTCCTCAACATATTCTCTCTTTATTTCAGTAAGTGGTTTAATTTTAAATTGTGTTATTTAATTATATTATCGTGGACATTAATTTCTTTACAATAATTTTTGGCCCAATCATTGCTACTGAGTTACTGACCAGAGCAATGGAAAGAAGAAACATTTCCTTAAGGATGAGAGCATCACAGAGTAAATAAACATTTTAGTGACCGCTTTTAGCTTGAAGTTCTTTAGCGTTTACTTACTAAACAAGCCAATAAAAATCTGCTTTCCAATAGCAGTTTGATGCTTCCATTTGGAACATACATTTAAAAATAGTAAGTAACAAGCATCCTGCAAAGTAGGTTCTTTGAAGAGAGATTTACTTTCTCAAAGTAAAAATAGGAAAAAACAGTCAGTTCATCAAATTTACATTAGACTAAAAAAGGGTAATAAATCATCACTTATCACTTATCTCTTTACTTAAAATGTTTAGGCTTAATTAACTCTAGTACTGATCACTCATAAATGTATGTTAGTTTCCCCTAAATATATAAATTTTATACTATACCATGAAGCTAAACAGAATTCAAACTTTCATACAGAAACATCACTAATTAAGTCAGTGACAAAAAAGTTATTTATTAATAAAAGTTCAAACAGTCCATTTGATTTATTCTCAAAGCCATTATTGTTAGACATAATATACTTTAGTATGGCCTATGAGTTGGAAGAAACTTCTGACTAAATTGGAAGAAAAGGGACTTTCATTATATACAATTGCCTAATCTCAATAGAGGTAGCTACAGAATGAATATTTGTATTGAAAAGTGTTTTGTCCACATTTTTAGACTGAAACAATGTTCCCAGTGTTGTTACATATTCTATATATAATCCTGAAATCTCAAGAGGCAGTATTTCATTTTTTCTGAAATATCATCAGAAATAAAAGGAACACAACTATTAGAAATTTATTTAAACTTTTATTACTTCACAATTTCTTTTCAAATCTCAGTTCACTAGTTTTGACTTTACTGCACTGTAATAAAATTATTATGGCTTTTAGTCCTTTCAGGGGAAAACATGCATATACTATTTTTAAAAGAAAGAACCATTCTTAAAACTTTCAAAGATTTTGACATATCTATTTCAGTGAACATCACAATATTTATAAAAGATGTAATATTGTGTTCTTCTAGACTAATGCATAATGTGCCTTGCTGCAATATAAGAAAAGCTTTGAAGAAAATTTAAAAATCTGCAGAGTTCACAATCAATATAAAGACTTTCAGCTATTTAGCTACATTGATTATGTACCTTGCCCAGTAATTCTCCTAATGTGATATCTTCATGATTGAGAATCCATTTCTTATCCTAAAGCAAAGAAAAAGAACAGTTGTTTAGTATAAGCAAGAATATACTTCCTGTAGCTGCATTTGAGGCGGTGGGAAATAGAACTAAAGGAATATTTCATTCGAGCTATTTAATCAACAGCACACTAAGAAATTATAACCTCAAGATGCTGTGTAACAAATTTAAGAAATGTTACCAGACAATAGGATATTAAAATCTACACTACAGCAAATTTCTATCAGAAACCTCAGCCTTCAAAATAATAGTATCCCTGTAACTAGAACACAGCATGCACTTTCCACCTACCATAAAGTTTATGCTAGGCTATTATTTGTCATTTTAAAAACTCTGTCATAGGTACATGAGGGAGTTTCATTTTACAATGCAAAATTTTCAATTCTCACTTGCTCTTAAAGGATTATTTTTCTACCCAAATCATATTACTAAGAGATCATTTTTCTACATATAAACTGGCCGTAAGTGATTGCTGTCTGTGACACTACATGCAGTCCCATATCTTTCCTAAGTAATTTCCTGTGGCATAATAAAACAACAAATACCAATTACAATATCAGTATGATGTACAAGACCAGTGACGAAAACATGCCATTATAAAAAAGCATTATCTGATCTCAAGAACGGATGACTACTTAGGGAATATTTCGTTGTCTGAAAAAAGCTCAGCTATTAAACCATACCATAATGTTAGTCAGGGGGGAAATATATATATGTATGTGTGTGTATATATATACATGTATATATATATATATATATTTCTAACAAAGGAAGGAAAAAGGAATGAAGTAAGGGGGAAGGGGAGATGGAGAGAGAGGAGAAAGAGAGGGAGATGGAAAAGGACAGAAAGGAGAGGAGTGAGAAAGAGAAGGAGGAAGATCCTGGAGTGACATTTTATTTAAGATTTAGAATTTTTTATCAATATGAAAAATGTAGCTTTCCCCCATTACAAAGACAGCTTGAAATGCAATTATGATCTATAGCGTATGAGTTGTAACATGAAATCAGGTTGAACTGTTTAAAAGAAAACTCCCAAACACTGGAGGTTTGAAGGCACTGGAGGGCAACTAAAATAGAAGTACTGAAAAGCTAAATTTAGGTTAACAACAGAAGTTAAGTCAAGAATTTCTGAGCTACTTTTACCCTTGCTTGCATATGTTGATTGTGAAAGTAGCAGTTAACAGGTTAAAAAAGAAAAAAAAAAAAAAGTTCAGGGACTGCCAAGGAGAAGAGGCTCTTATAAAACAACCCAGACTTTTAATTAGAACCCCAGAAAAGGTAACCTGGAAATGAAAGGAAGTAAGCCTACCTTCTAATCATCTCTATTATAGATTGAACCAAAGTAGGCACCTGGCAAACTAAGGCTGTGGGCATGGCCAGAATAGATTTTGCATTTTTAATCGTTTGAAGAAAAAAAAAGAGTAGTTTTTGATGCCTGAGAATTATATCCAATTTATATTTCAGTGTTCACAGATCTGCAGATCAGCAGAAATTATTTAGTCTAAGTTATAGAGGCAGAAAAAAAATGAACAGTTTAAAGAACCTTTGGGATGATACCAGAAGGTCTAGTATTCATACCATCAAATTTATAGAAGAAAAGGAGATGAAGACAATGCAGGAAAAAATATTTGACAATATACTAGCTAAAGCTCTCCATAAAGACATAGTAGACCTTCCAAATAAAAAAAAAAAACCTACTCCAAAAAAGAAAAATACAAATAAATCAGTGCCTAGACATAACACAATCACACTGGCTAAAATCAAAGAACAACAAAGAAGAAAAATCTTAAAAGCAGCTGGGGAAAATAGCCCATCATTTATAAGATCACAACAGTTGGAATGACTGTGGATTTATCAGAAAGCATAAAGGCAAGAAGTAGTGAAACAACATTTAAAAAACATTAAAAGAAATCAACTGTCAACCCAGATTTCTATATCCAGAAAAATATCCTTCAGGAGTGAAGATGAAATAAAGACTTCCTCAGATAAAGAAAAATTAAGATTTTTTTTCCTTTTTTTTGCCAGTAGATTTACTCTAAAATAAATGCTAAAGGAGTTATTTAGCCAGAAGTAAAATGGTACCAGAAGAAAACTTGGAATACAGCCATTGCTTTGGTAAACTCTGGTGTGGCATGTGCTCTTTGAGCCATGGCCAGGCCATGTTTCCTAGCTTTAGCCCCCTCCTTTACCTATACCTCCAATATACTTTCTAAGTAAACTATATTTTCCAAGCTAAAAAAGAAAAGAAAAGAAAAAAAAACTTGGAATACTAGGAATAAAGGAAGAATAGTGATAATACCTGAGTAAACATAAGTTCTTCTTCTGAGTTTTCTAAAAGTATACTTGAGAGGATGAAAGGAAAAATACCATTGTCTGATAGGTTTTTCAATTGATACAGATGCAATACATAAGAAAAGTACAACAAAGAGGGAATGGTATACAGATCTCTACAGTGGTAAAATTTCTACATTCTATTTGAAGTGGTATGATATTGATTTTTAGTTAACTTTAAAGAATCAATTATGTAGATAGTAATTCCTAGAGCAATCACTAAAAAGAAAAATACAAAGCTCTATAATCAAAGACACAACAGAAAACAATTAAGGGAATAGTGGGAAAAAAAAAGGTTCAAATAACTCCAAAGAGGTTAAGAAAAGGAAAATAGAGAAATAAAAAACAAAGAGAGCAAACAGAAAATAATAAAATGGTAATCCTAAATCCAAACATATCAATAATTACATTAAGTATTAAGTTGTCTGAAAACATCATTTAAATAAAAGGAAGAATTATAAGAAAGAATTTTAAAGAGTCAACTATATGCTGTCTAAAGAAACAATTCAACTACAATGATATATTTTTAAAGAGAAAAAGGATGGAAATAGATACAAAATGCAAATAAATCACAAGAAAACTGGAATATCTATAGTAATGTTAGACAAAGTAGATTATAAAACAAGGAAAATTACCATGGATCAAGAAGAAAATCACCTAATGATAAAAGCATCAATTCATCAAGAAAATATAATGACACTAAATTTCTATGATTTCAACCACAGATGCTTCAAAATGAAGACAATATTGTGAGAACTGAAAAGAGACAGAAAATTTCACAATTATATTTGTAGACTCCAACACTTCCCTGTCTGTAATCAGTAGTACTAGAGTGAAAATCAGCAAGGATACAAAAGCGCTGATTAACACTATCAACCAAGGAATATTTATAGAATACTCCACTCAACAAAATAATAATAAACCCTCTTTCAAGTGCACAAGGAAAATTCACCAAGTTAAACCACATCTTGAGTCATAAAATAAATTTAAAAAATTTTAAAAGAACTGAAGTAATACAGAGTGTATTCTCTGACAATAACAAAATGAAATTAGAAATCAATTACAGGAAAATTTCTAAATATTTGAAAATTAAGCACTTGCAAATAATCCATGAAGTTTAAAAAAAATCTGAAGGAAAATTAGGAATTTTTAAAAACTGAACAAAAACGAAAGCATAACATATCAAAATGTGTGGGATGTTTTAACCAATGTTTAGAGAGAATTTCACAGCATTTCATAATATAATTATACTAAAGAATAAGAGAGCATACCTCATCAACAAGGGTTCCTGCATAATGAACATTTAGTATACCTAACCCTGAATTGTACCCCACATCTTTAAAATAAAAATTTTAAATGAAAAAAAAAAAGAGTAATAGAGGTCTCAAGTCAATAATCTAAACTTTTACTTTAAGAATTTAGAAAGACGAGAGTAAAATAAGTTCAAATCTTATTTTGCAATAATAAGTAATAACAACGATTAATAAGTAAGTAATAATAATAAGATCAGAAGTCAATGAAATTGAAAATCAAAAACAATACAGGATTCATTATGGAGAAAACTATTATCATCACTGGAAATGCCTGGACAATTTTGTTGTTGTTTCTGTTTTTGGTTTTTTGTTGCGGTTTGGTTTTTTTGGCTCTTAGTCAAGGTAAGAGCAGTTGATTTTACTGATTAAGGCCTGACACTCTCTAGAGTTCTCAGGGTTCATTTCTTTACTGATAGATTGCAACAGACCTAGCTAGTTGGCAAGTTTGACTTGATTAGTCGGGCAGAGAGACATAAAAGCTTATTAAGAGTTTCTCCTTTAAACTCTCCCAAATCTGAGGAGATTGCTCTTACAGATTTTGGTGAATCAATGTCAGACCCAGATTGGTCTGGATGTGTGTAAATTAGGGCACTGGGGAGTTCGTGTGTGGGATGTCTTTCACTCTATGGTTGTATGCATTGTACCTTTTCCCTTTAAATGAAAGCCTTGTGTGAATATGCTCAGTGGAAGTTGGTAACACTTTTAATTGTCTAAACTGGGATAATCTTTGCAGCTCAGGACTAAAAGGGGATAATATAAAACTCTGCGACTCTGCAATTTAAGTAATAATGGTTAAGGTGTTGCTTGGGAGAAAGTTGTGGGGTGCTATTGGGAGGCTGGGGTATAGAACCCTTATTGTTGTCAGAATGGTTGCTACCTGGTGGTCATTCCTGGTCTACGGTCATAAACATAACACTTTAATTCCAGACAAAGAACAGAAGGAATGGAGGCAGGCTGCCTTTGAGTAGCTTTCAAGATATAGGAATAGTAGTTCACAGGCTTATTAGTGAATGAAAATAAATGTTTAATAAAGTCTAAGTCATCAGTAGAATTAAGGCAGAGACATAAAAAAAAAAAGATGTATTATAACAGGAATGGATAGAGTTGACACAGTTTTATTTAATGTTTCCTTTGCTTGCTAGTGATCTGTGATCATATAGACACAGCCACAGACCTATGTTCAAAACTCAAATGGTTAAATCTTCCTAATCTTGAAACTATAACAGATTGACTTAGACTCCTGATATGTTCTTAATAGTAGGATTCCATTCCTTATGTTAATTCATAAATATTAATGTAATATTATTATGGTGAAAGAAATCAATATTCACTTTCCCCATGTATCAATTCTCTTATTTCAGAGATATTCAGGAGATAGTATGCACTTTGGTAATCACTGGAAGATGCATGCTGAAGATAAAAATTTTGAGGACTTATGAGCCCAAGAAATCACAGCATACCTTCTAATGGCCTAAGTAAATCACATTTATTATTATTAGTTGACTAGTGAGTGAGATTGGGAAAAGAAAGAGATAAAAAAGGACTTACTGTCCTTCAGGGAAGGTGAGTCTGGTTCTAATAACCTCTAAATGTGATGGAACTTCTGCCCATCTTAGTTGGGTTCTCTCAGCAGATCCTGAGATAAGGAATTAAATGCAAGTAATAGTTAAGTAAGGAAGTAGGGATGTAATACAAGGATGTGGCAATAGCCAACAAGGAAAGCTATGAAGTCAGCTACCTGAATGAGGCAAACTCTGGAAAATGAGACAAACCACATGCTTCACAATAAGTCTATACAATGAGCATTTATATGCAAATTCCTGAGTATCATTGGTTGAGGGCTGCAAGAAGAATATTAATCCCTAGCAATTCTTGTGGCAGGTATGGGTAGACTTAGAAAAATGGTCAAAGATGAAGAAGTCTGCAAGAAGTCAGCAGAGTACACTGAAAGGCCTGAAGGATATGAGCAGGGCACTGACAGCATCTGCTATAGCCCCTTTATTATGGACATAACCTGCTCTTCCTGAAGATATAGGATTCTAGTGGATTCTTCTCCTCCAGACCATCCTGTCACTCCTGTTCTTGCAAAATCCATATGTATGTATGTATGTATATATTTATTTTTTTAAGAGATGGGGTCTTACTATGTTGCTCAGGCTGGTCTTGAACTCCTGTCCCCAAGCGATCCTCCCAACTCAGCCTGCAGAGTAGGTGGGACTACAGGTGTAAGCCAGCATACCCTGTTCTCTCAAATCCTACCTTTATGAGAATACAAATCTCTCTCCTCTTTACTCCAAGACTCCTACATACACATGTGTATATATAGTCCAAATTACTCACTGAATATACAGAGAAATTTGTTTAAATTTCAAAGGTAGTACCAATTATACATACTTTAATACAGAAAAGAAGCAATGGACAATTTGTATTTGACAGGTAAGCAAAACAATAACCACATGTAGGCTAAACAATCATTTAAGATTACTTACAAATATTAACAACTGATCTTTTAAAATGTTAACTTAGTTAATATTTGGTGTGAGTTTTCATATTGTTGGTCTCATTCTGAATCTCTTATATAATATTGTATAATATATATCTATGATTCCACTATCTCTAGTTATAAGATTTCTGACATATAAGTAAGCATGACACATAAGTATTTATCCTCATTATTGTTTTTATGCAGCCGTAATGAAGGACAAAATTATGAACCTCATAGCAACCTGGATGGACTTGGAATCTATAATACTGAGTGACCTATCACAGAAACAAAGAACTGAGTATCACATGGTCTACTTATAAGCGGACCTTGAACAATTATCATACTACTATAAGAAAAGGATTGGCAGTAGTTGGAAACTGTGAGGGGAGGGTGGGGGAGGAATTGGCAGTGGTGGGAATCTGCTGGGGGAGGAGAGACACACCTCATCAACAAGGGTACATGCATAATGAACATTTGTATACCTAACCCTAAATTCTACCCAATATCTTTAAAAAAAAAAAAAGACTCTAGTCATCACCCTCCTAACATTTACAAGGGCCTGACACAATGGCCATCAAACCAGTTACCTCAAAACAAGGGCCACCATCCCAATAGGGCATATAGATCTATAAATCACTTTTTATCCTCCTCATTAATATAGGTTCATCACTTGAAAGAAGAAAGTAGTCCAACATGCTCTGGGAGTAAGACTATTTTCTTTTGTTTTTCTTTTTCTTTTTTTTTTTTTTAAGTGAGAAAGCAGGATTTATTTAGAGACAGTCATGCTCCCACAGTGGGAGACAAGGGGTTGCCCCAAGACTATTTTCATAGTGTACATATTCTTTAGCCAAACATAATACTACCAGTATAAAATGACTTTCAATTTATTTTGAGAATGTACCTGACATCTTTTTCTAAATAGATAACTAAAGTTTTATCATATGTAAAATAAAACTTATAATTACACAAAATGCTTAAAAAAAAAAAACCTGTTTCAATCTCATTAAAAAGTATTCCCAATGCAGTATTTTTTTACACACTGAATTGTGTCAATGTTCAGGATACTTAAAAGTTGCCTATAAAGTGAATTTTGTCAAATTAAATGTAATATTCTCATTAATATTTATGAGAATAATAAAACTTGGCCCCCAAAATATACAGTTACACACATGAATGTGATAAATCTATATAAATCATATACTTTTAGGAAAAGTGATAGTTATATAAGAAAATATAAATTATTTTTACCCAAAATCAATTATGAGAAATGGATTCAATTAAACAGAGTTATTTATCATGTTATACACAAGAATTTCAAAGTGAAACAAAGAAGGAAAGTTTAAAGAAAGTAGCATAGAAGATTATAAGTTCCCCATAACCGTTAGTCCAATTTTAGTACCATATTCTATAGCATAATACCATGAAAATCTATTTGCTAACTCAAACCTTGTTTCTTATTCTTCAGAAAAACTCTTGACTCTCAGAAATTAACTATGAACAAAAGGTAAAAGGAGACACTGAGATATAAAAAAGGAATATTGATTAAAATGCTTCACAAAGTGAATTGAAGGGAAAGTATTTTGCAAATAAAGATTAAAATTTGTAACTAAATAATCAGGTAATTTCTAAATTAGTTCTTTATATTAGAGCAAATTTTTATAAATCTATCTTCCTGACAGTTAAACACATCACAGTAGGTATTATCCTAGAACATATTTAACTCATAGAAACTGGTTTAACGGAAACCTGAAAGTTTATTTAATAACTTATTAGAGCCTACAACTTCAAATTCCTTCCATTCTAGCCCCAGAATTACAAATAAAATTAGTTGACTTGAGATTCATCTTTTTTTCTTTTTCTTTCCTGAAAAAATATGTAAGTAAAAAGTGGTATGAAGTGGCAAACAGAACTGGTAAACAGAAAAGTGAAAACTAGAAATAGGCTGGGTGCAGTTGCTCAAGCCTATAATCCCAGCACTTTGGGAGACCAAGGCAAGAGAATTGCCTGAGCTTGCGGGTTCGAGACAAGCCTGGGCAACATGGTGAGACCTCGTCTCTACAATAAATCAAAAAATTAGCTGGGTGTGGTAGCGCACATCTATAGTTCCAGCTACCTGGAAGGCTGAGGCGGAAGGATCGCCTGAGCCCAGCAGATCGAGGCTGTGGTGGCCGGGAGCATGCCACTGCGCTCCAGCCTGGGCGACAGAGTGAGACTCCAACTCAAAAAAAAAAAAAAAGAAAAAACTAGAAATACATACATGCAATACCGTTCAAGCCCAACTTGTTCCAACTATAACAATGACAATGAAATGGAATTATATTCTTTTGGGAGGAAGGACTCCTGAAGAGACTAGCAGTCAAAAGGCTGGGTCCAGCCCATATAATATATGCAAATGGGACCTCTACAATCAAAGAAACTATCGGGAAAAGATTTTTCCAGGACTCACTTTGAGGTGCAATACAAAAAGCAGTCTAGAATATACCAGAAAATGTGCCAAAAGACTGCTAAAACAGTGCAATAGCATGCTGGGCAAAGAACGAAAGCAGAGAGCTCCGAGTCTAGCTCCAAACACATCTTACAGTATATGTGTGCTAGAAATTCAAAAATATGTGAAGTCAAAAATAAGTTAAACATGGTTTCTATTCTTGAGGGTTTCAATATATGAAGAATAAAGAAGCTAAGAAGTATGCACAGAAGAGAGCTGGAACACTGAGGTCAGTATTATCAAGATGATAAAAAGTTAATGGTTAAAAAGGCTTCACATGGAAGAGGTTGAAAGGTTTCTTAAATTTCTCAGAATACTTTTCCTTTACTTCCTAAAAGCTACCAAAGTAAAAAAACAAAAAAAACAAAAACAAACAAACAAAAAACCTATAAAGCTCCTCTTTAAGTAGTCAGAAACACTATCTAGTGCCTATGGGAAGAAAACATCTATACCATTCCCCGGGGTCCTTGGAAGAAAAAAGGAAATGATTAAGTGCAAGCTGTTTTAAGTAAAAAATAACAGGGAGTATATGCACAGGTGTGGAGGTACAGAGGAGGGGCTGGGAAAGAATATACATATTTATTTTACCTATGGTTGTCATTGTTCCACCAAGTTCTCTTCTCCCTAATGCCCCCTCAAACTAAAGGATTTGTTTTTCTACTTCACTGCCAGCAAACTTTCTCCCAGTCTACCATGTAGCAGCCTCTCTGCCATAGGCCAAGAAGTCATTGCTCCTATAGGACTAAATATTACAACTACACCAGAGAAGAGGTGAGGGGCTGGAGATAAAAATCTTAAAATTTTAAGACAGAATTTTCAGTGAATAAGGGCATATTCCATTAAATCCTTGTAAAATGAAGGTCATGATCCACACACTGGACACAATATAGATAAATTTAAGAACCCAAATAGCATTACTTCTCTAGGAAAGTACATCTCCAAACAAATGAGTTAAAGATAACCTTTTAGAGTACACACAAATCAAAATGTTATTTAAAGCATCACATGAGTAATGTAATAAGAGATGACAGAGGAATTAAGAGAAAAAAGAAGCTGTATTGTGCTAAAAAGGGAAAAGTCTCAAAGAATGGATAATATTTCAAATATCTTGAACATGGATACAATTCTGATATGCTAAAAGGAGAAAATAACTCTTGCAAAAGCACAGAAAGAAGTGGGCATCTTCTAGATAGAGTGAATATGCCAGTATGGTGGAAGCAAAGAGCTCTTAAAGGAGAGCAGGGTTGGGTAGAAAAAGAAAATGGAGAGCTTCGCCAAAAAACTGAGCACTCAATCTTATAGGCTAAGAGTATCCAAACACTCTTTGTTGTGTAATCCTTTACTTTTTTTTAAGTGATCATTTGTTCTACTCTACAAATATATAATGTATATTATCCAGCATCCTCAAAGACCGAAATTAAAACGATGTGGTTATTGGACAAGTGGTACAAACTTACTCTCTCTGATCCTTTCCACAGGAGAAGATTACAGCTATGAATCCTGGACATAATGCAAGAGGCAACCAAAGAACTGAAAAATGGTACAAGAAGTCCAATTGGTTTGGGATTCCAGGGTAGGGGAAAAGAATAGCAGCAGGATGTTTTAAGTACCCCCATCACAACAGGAGCAGCTTGACTTCCAACCTAGCAATAGAAGGCAGCCCAGATAGGCCTATTCCTCCTCTGGATTATATGGGAGTCCTTGACAATACCAGCTGAGCACCACATTCAAGGAAACTGACACAGTAACAGCTAAGGGAGATGCTCTCTTTCCCAGCTGACCTAAGACTGCCCCGCCCCACCAAGAAACCCTGAGATGGTCCAGAAGTTCCAGCAAGAGGGATCCTAGCCCAATAAGCAACTAAGCCTCAGAAGCCTCTTTGTCCCTGTAGGCCTGATATCTTACTTTTCAAGTGAGAAATATCAAGACAGTGGGGCTGCAATAGCAAGGGGAACACTGCCACAAAATGCAGCCCAGTCTGAGAGGCCTCTTTGTCCCCATAAACCTGAGACACTTATGCTTTGCCAAAGACCACAGAGCAGCATGCCTAATAGCAGAAAGAGTCCCACCACAGTTAGTGCCCAGTCCAGAAAGTGCTCTCTATTTTCTATGGGCAGGGAAATTTACCAAACAACTCCAAAGGCCTGAGATGTCCTTTGCCAATGAAACACCTGGCATTCCAGTCTAGGGAAACTCCTTCTAACCCCTGAGGCAGCACTGAAAGTACAAATTGGAAACCCAATGGCACCAGATAAACCAACAAAGCAAAGTAACAACACAAAGACTCTAAAAATTGTCATAGAAACCATATCCCATTGAAGTAGGCCACAATCTACTTACATGTTAAACCTAAACAAGGTGATTGTCTGCAAAAATAGATTTAAATAGGACCCAGAGTCTCCTAGCATAATAAATTAAATGCCTAGGGTACAATTAAGAAATCATCTATCATATCAAGAGCCAAGAAATTCACAATCTGAATGAGGAAAGATAATCAATACTGAGATGGATCAGAGATGTTGGTATTAACTAACAAGAATTTTAAAGCAGCCACAGAAATGTACAACAATCATAAATTCCCTTGAAAAATATGAAAATGGCTGGGCTCGGTGGCTCAGCCTGTAAGCCCAGTACTTTGGGAGGCCAAGGTGAGTGGATTGCCTGAGTCTGCCGGTTGTAGACCAGCCCAGGCAACTTGGTGAGATCTTGTCTCTATAAAAAATTTTTAAAAATAACTGGGTGTGGTAGCACATGTCTGTAGTTCCAGTCTACTCAGAAGGCTGAGGCGAAAGGATCACTGGAGCCCAGAAGGTCGACACTGGGGTGGTCGTGAGTGTGCATGCCACCGCACTCCAGTCTGGGCAAAGGAGTGAGACTCCAACTCAAAAAAAAGAAAAGAAAAGAAAAGAAAAATATGAAAACACAGATTATCTCAGCAACAGAAATAGAAGTTATAAAAAAGAACCTCATCAAAAGTAAAGAACTAAAAAACACAAAATAGAAATTTTGAAAACTCACTGAACGGGCTCAATAGTATAGTGAAGATGACAGAGGACAGTATCACTGAACATGAGAATAGATAGATAGATAGAATTTACCTAAACTGAACAAGGAACCTGTAGGGCAAAAGATCCAAACTTTGCATGAACAGAGCTAGAAGGAGCAGAAAAAGGACTGGGCTGAAAGAGTATTCAGATAAATAACTGAAACTTCCCAAATTTGGCAAAAAACACAAACTTACAAACTCAAGAAGCTGACAAACTTGAATAGGATAAATTCAAGTAAATACAAGCCAAGCCATATTAAAATAAAACTTCTGATAATTAAAGACAAAGAGTCTTAAAAGCAGCCAGAGAGAAATGACACATTATCTATAGGGGACACCAGTTCAAATGACAGCATATTTCTCTTCTGAAACCATGAAGTTCAGAAGGAAGCATAATATTTTTCTATTTTCTTTCTTTCTTTTTTTTTTTTAAGTGAGAAAGCAGGATTTATTTAGAGGACAGAAAAGCTCCCACAGTGGGAGGGGACTCAAAGGGGTTGCCCAGTATAATATTTTTCAAGTGTTGAAAGAAAAGAACTGTCAACTGCAAATACTAAATGTGGTCAAACAATCTTTTAAGAATTAATGGAAAATAAAGACAGTCTCAGATGAAGACAACCTAAAAAGATGTAGGCAAAACTAAATCTAAACAGAGTTCTAAAATTTTCTTCCTATACCTCAAAAGACTATTTTGTGTATCCCAAACATTCCAATGAGGCATACATTGAAGACAGTAAGAAGGTCAATTAGAACAGGAAAGACATTAAAAAAAAGTAGTTTGTAGGACAACTGCACCTTGTTTAAATTCACAATAACTCTATGTGAGCAAAGTGTTAACACAGTAGGAATGTTTCACTGTTTCTCCTTATCTCTTTTTATCTTGACTCTTGGTCAGACCAACAACTAAACTACTGGAGTGTTCAAAAGTTAATGAGTCATGTTAATCCATCATATACCTGAAGGTGAACTAGGTTGTCAGTATGTTTAAAGCAAACATGAAGATTCACTGTATATACCTGGTGCCTGGCTTGGAATCCTCATCATGGCAAGTCATGTAGCAGGTATGTGATCAGTTCCCTGTTAAAACTTGGGACTCAAAAACTCACATGGGGTATCCTGAGCAATGGCATCACACATGTGCTTTCAGTTCATAGTCAGAAATGCCTATACAATTCCTGCAAAAATTAAGTAATAGATGGAAAGAAATGCCCAGACAATTCCTGCATAAATTGGGTAAAAAAGCCTGTGTTTGACTTAGCCTTTGCTATCATAAATCTTAGACTTGAGTATAATTTTATATTATGTGTGTCTTTCCATTGAATCTACGGGTGGTAGTGAGACCATCAAGACAGAGCTTTGAGGTTCTGAGAGATAAACTACTCTGGCAGCAAATGGCAGAAACAATGTTTGAACCCAAATCTGTCTGACACAAAAGCTTGTGTCCTTTCTAATAAATTACACTGTCTCCCAAAAACGAGCAATTTATTTAAAGCAATACTTAACCACTCTTTCTTTTTTTTTTTTTTTTTTTGAGTTGGAGTCTCACTCTGTCGCCCAGACTGGAGTGCAGTGGCCGCTCCCGGCCACCGCAGCCTCGACCTGCTGGGCTCCGGCGATCCTTCCACCTCAGCCTTCCGAGTAGCCAGAACTACAAGGCGCGCGCTACCATGCCCGGCTGATTTTTTGATTTATTGTAGAGATGAGGTCTCGCTTGCCCAGGCGGGTCTCGAACCCGCGGGCTCAGGCAATCCACTCACCTCAGCCT